>CAUYQV010126338.1:0-45732 GCA_963574575.1 Galagoides demidoff | reverse complement strand
GTTTTAAAACAATAACTGAGAAAATGACATGAAGGCTGTGTTGATCAGTTTGATGGAAGTATTTCGGATTGCATGTGAAAACCCCACACTGTACCCCAGAAGTGCATTAATGTACATAGTTACCATTCAATTAAAAAAAATTATAATTCTACTATGTGTAGCAGGTAAATTTTTATCAATATGATACAAAGCAAAAGGATTAGTCATTGTTAGGAATAAAAGGTTTGGCATTCCTGAGTGGTGGATATAAGCTAGATTCTGGGAGTTACTTAATTGGGTCTAAACACAATTTACAATAATGGTTAAACTAGCATAACAAATAACCAATTATGTATTAATCATGATACATAAAATCATTACATAAACTTCTCTCTCTTTATATTTATGTATCTATCTATATTTTTATAATTAAAAATATCTGTATTAAAATATGTATCATGAATTAACTATTATACTTTTAAGGTTGAGGCACAGAAGACAATAAAATATAAAGAGACATCTGAGTCCATGAAAGTCAACAATCACATTTTACAAATGTGGGTACAGGAAAAAACACATTAGAAAAATAGGTTAGAAAAACAGAGCAATTTATTTTCTCTTAATAAAAAAAAAGTCAAGACTGCAAGTAAAAACTTACAAAACACTAATAAGAAATTGAAGACCTAATTAAATGAAGAGATAATCTATGTTCATGCATTAGATAATTCAACAATGTTTAATATATTCAATATAATCCCAATCCCAACAAATTTTAAAAACATTGACAAGTTGATTATAAAATTTACATGGAAATGCAGAGAACCTAGACTAGCAAAAATAATGAAAAATAAAAGAGAAATCAACCTACCTAAACCCAAAATTTGCTATAAAGCTACGTAATTAAGCAAGCATGTTATTACGAGGAGAAAGTCCTGGAATGTACTCACATATGTGGTCGACTGCTTTGCAAGGAAGGATTCTAATCAATTCAACAGGGAGAAAAAAGACTTTTTAAGAATGGTGCTGAACAGCTAGATACCCATACAGAAAAAGATGAAGCTCACCCTTTACCTCATTCCACACATAAAAATTAATTTGTGGTAGATCACCGACTTAAACACAGATGTTAGAACCATATAAATTCTAGAAGAAAGCAAGAGAACACCTTTGAATATAAAGGGTTAACTCATCATGCTTGTGCTGCCTAAATCCTATACATTCCAAAGGTGTTCAGAACTGGCCTTTGATTGATTTCCTAAGAGACAACCTTTAAGCCTTAATTCTCCAATGGCTTGCTGGGAGAATTAAGCACTCCACTGTGGAAGGACACTGAAAGTCTGGGCAGGCAAACCTCAGAGACATTGTGGGCTCGTTTCCAGACTATCTTGCTAACAACCATCTGAGCCTTGGGCAAGGGTAATCTTTTTGCCAGTGGAGGATCTTGCCCTTAAGTTGATGGTTGTGAAGATTGGAGCGGCTGTGGCAATTTCTTAGATAAGACAACAATGAAGTTTGCCACATTAATATGGACTCTTCCTTTCAGGAAATATTTCTCTGTAGCATGAAATGCTGTTGGATAACATTTTACCCACAGTAGAACTTTCAAACATGGAGTCAGTCACCTCAAACACTGCTGCTACTCTGTCAACTAAATTTATTTAATATTTCAAATTCTTTTGTTGTCATTTCAACAATGTTCACAGCATCTTCAACAGGAGTAAATTCTATCTGAAGAAACCACTTTGTTAGCTCATTCATAGTAAGCAACTCCTCATCCATCACTTTTATAATGAGATTGCAGTAATTCAGTCGCATCTTCAATTTCTACATCTAATTCCATTTTTCTCACTATTTCCACCCCATTTGTAGTTACTTTCTCCACTCAAGACTTCAGTTCTTCAGAATTATCTATGAGGGTTACAATCAGCTCTTCCAAACTCCGCTTAATATTGATATTTTGACCTCCTCCCATTAGTCACAACTGTTCTTAGTGACATAGATCTATAACAGTGAATCCTTTCAGGAAGGTTTTCAATTTACTTTACCCAGATCCATCAGAGGAATCACTACCCATGGCAATTATAGCCTTATGAAATGTATTTCTTAACTAGTATGTTTGTCAAGACTTGACAGCGAAAATTGCTCCTTGACTCATGGGGTGCAGAATGTGTGTTGTGTTGTCTTAGCAGGAATGAAAACATCAATTCCCTTGTATATCTCTATTATAGTTTAGGTGACCAGGTACATTGCCAATGAGCAGAACTATTTTGAAAAACTATTTTGAAAGTAATCTATTTTTATGATTAGTAGGTCTCAACAGAGGGCTTAAAATGTTCAGTAAACCATGTTATAACAGATGTGTTATCATCTAGGCCAGTGGTTCTCAACCTTCCTAATGCCGTGGCTCTTGAATACAGTTCTTGTGGGTCGTGACCCACAGGTTGAGAACCGCTGATCTAGGCTTTGTTGTTCCATTTATAGAGCACAGGGAAAGATGATTTAGCATAATTTTTAAGGATCCTAGAATTTTCAGAATGGAAAATGAATACTGGCTTCAATTTAAAAGTCACCAACTGCTGAGGCGGCACCTGTGGCTCAAAGGAGTAGGGCGCCGGTCCCACACACTGGAAGTGGTGGGTTCAAACCCAGCCCCGGCCAAAAACTGCAAAAAAAATAAAAAAAAAGTCACCAGCTGCATTAGCCCCACTAAGTCAGCTTGTCCTTCGAAGGCAGATACTGACTTCTTTCTAGCTATGAAAGTCTTACATGGCATATTCTTCCAATAGAAGGCTGTTTTGTCCACAGTGACAATCTGTTTAGTATAGCTACCTTTGTCAGTTATCTTAGCTAGAGCTTCTAGATAACTTGCTACAGCTTCCTATCAGCACTTGTTGCTTCCCCTTGCACTTTGATGTTCTGTAAATGAATTCCCTCTTAAACTTCATGAACGAACACCGCTAGATTCAGACTTTTCTTCTGTAGCTTCTTCACCTCTCCCAGCCTTCACAGAATTGAAGAGAGATAGGGCTTTGTTCTGGATTATATTTTAGCTTAGTGCAATGTTGTGGCTGCTTTGATCTGCTACCACATCACTCAGATTTTCTCCATTTCAGCAATAAGGCTGTTTTGCTTTCTTATCATTGGTATGTTCACTAGAGCAGGACTTTTAATTTCCTTCAAGAACTTCTCCTGTGCATTCACAACTTGGCTCTTTTTCCTCAATAGTCCTAACTTTTGCTAGGCATGGTGGTTGATACCTGTAGGCTCAGCTAGCTACTCAGGAAGCTGAGGTGGGAGGATTGTTGAGGCTAGGAATTCATGACCAGCCTGGGAAATACAGTGAAAATCCATCTCTTCAAAAAAAGAATCCTAGTTTTTGGCCTATCCTGGCTTTTGACATCACTTCTTCACTAAGCTTCATCATGTGTGGCTCTCCCTTTCACTTGGACACTTAGAAGCCACTATATGGTTTTTAATTGGCCTGATTTCAGTGATGTGTCTTAGGGAATTGGAAAGTCTAAGGAGAGGAAGATAGCTGGTTGGTGGAGTAGCCAAACACAAACAACATTTATCAATTATTAAAAAAAATTGCCTTCTTATATGGATGTGGTTTGTGGTGCCCTGAACGATTATAATATTAACATCAAAGGATACTGATCACAGCCACCCTAATAGATATAATAATAATGAAGATTGAAATATTGGCAGAATTGCCAAAATATAACAAAAAGACAGAAAGTGAGCACAAGCTATAGGAAAAATGATAGACTTGGCTAGATGCAGGGTTGCCACAAAATTTAAATATGTAAAAAAATACAGTATCTGTGAAGCACAATAAAATGAAGTGTGCCTATAATACTAAGGTTCATCAGCTTCCCTAGACTTTCCCTGGACTCCTCTTTTTCTCTTGCATTACACATCAAGTCCATCAGCAAATCCTCTTCACAATATATCCTGAAACAAGCCACTCTTCTCTCCTTGCACTGCTAATTCCAAGTCACCCTACCATTGCTCATCTAGTTGCTGATTTCCTAACTAATTTCTCTTCTTCTCCTTTCTATAGATCTTTTTCCACACAGCAGTAAGATTAATGTAGGTAAGATCATATCACTCCACTGCTCAGGACCCTTCAGTGAATTCCCTAAATACTTAATTTAGGATGAAATCAAAACTTTTTCAATAGCCTGCAGGGATGGCCCCCTATGATCTAGCCTCCTACTATTCTCCAACCTCATCTACTACCACCTCTCTCGCCTGTTGTTCACTGGGTTGCAGCCATACCGGCATGCCCACTGTTCCTCAATCTCAGAAACATGTTCCCACTTCAGGAGCATTGCCCTTGCTTTTCCATATACCCGGAATGCTCTTCTCTGAGAATCCAGGCAACGCGCTCACTATTCAATATCTCTTCAAATATCATCTTTTCAGAGAAGCTCACTTTGACTACTCTCCCTAAAATAATGAGCCCCTTTACTCTGTGTCCCTTTACTTTGCTTTGTAATTGTTTTTTTCATAGCATTTTCACTTCCTTACATGATATTTTGAGCTTTTAAAAATTTTATTGTTTGTTTCTATTACTAAACGTAAACTGTTTGTCTTATATAGGCACAAAGTGAAAGAAGAATTGTAAATGGCAAATAAACATTTAAAAGGCAGTTCAAACCTATAATTAGTTAAATAAATGAAAATTAAAACAACATTAAAGTACCATTTTCATCTTTCCTATTCGCAAATCAAAAGTCAATGAACCAACACTGGTAAAAGTGCTTGGGTTCCCTTAGTCACCCGCTGAGGGAGTATAAATTGAAACAAAATTGAAAATCTTATCAAAGAGTTTTTCTCCCTCTATACATACCCCTTAAAACCATCATTCTACTTCAGAGAGATTTGTTCTTCATGATTCAGTGCTTCATCTGTGTTCAAAAACCACTGTAGCTATGAAACCATTGATAAAGTCCCTGTTTAGCTATTTAAGGCCTAAGATGCTTTAACTAGGCTCGGTCCAACAGCCATAATTGGCCTTACTACTACTTTCTCAGCTGTTTGGAGACCATTGAAGAGTTGTTTCAATGGGGGCTGTCACTTTTTAGCAAGCAAGAGGAGATGTGCAGATGATCTAGGGGACATACAGTATATATTAACGGGGGAAACTCTCAGAAGTGATTGGGAAGTAGAGATGAGATAGGAGACAGGCAGACACCTGGAAAACAGGGGGCTCATACCTGCTACATCTACAGCAATGGACTTCTTGTGTTGCAAATCCAAATAAGGAACGAGGATGCAAAGATGACATGTGATTTCATGGATAAGAATAACTCTAAAAATCAAGAAGCCTGATTTCTCTTCTCTGCTTCACCATGGATTGCTATAATTAAGTCTTTAAAAGCAAGTGCCTAGGTATTTTAGTGGTAGATTTTCCATTACATGTGTGGATAATATTCACTGTGCTCTGATTTCACTTACTTGCACATTTCTTTTTAAAAATGGGAATTGACATTTTCTCATTCATTCAAGTTTTGAGCTCAGAATGACAACTTAACATTCAAATCTTGTTCCAATTTTGTCCTTAAATAACCAGAATTCACTGCTATAAAAAATAGTACATTTAAATTGTGACCAGTCTTCAGAAAGACCCAGCTAACTTACTTAAGAATCTGTAACCAGTGAAACACCCAACTGAGCAAAGAAAAAAATTTATTTTCTAAAGCCTACAATCTCTTATAAATAAAGTCTCTGGAATCTTCTTTATTCCAGAACATTCATGGATTTTCTGTTTTGAAAATGACACAATTTTTCAAAATGGGTAATTCTTTCTCCTATGCAGCGGTGATGAAATAAATGGTAGCTGAGCTGTCAGTAGTGCCTCAAGAGCATATGTCATTTTATCGGCCTTTTTATAGAATCCAGAACTACAGGTCTTTTAACTTGCTTAAGCAATTTCATATAACCAAAATTAAGTATTTTATTAGATTAAATTAGGCCTTAATAGAGATGAAAGAAAAGAAGCTTAGTTCTCTGATCTCTCACTCAGCAGATCAGCAATAATATTCTCTGTGCTAATAACCTTTCCAGGTTTCCTCTGCCCCCAATAGAATTTAAAGAGCTTAATTGATATCTATGATAAAGGACTCCAGAATTAAAACTCTGCCAGATAGGTCCTGTGTAGAAGACCTCTTTCAGGACCCCTACATGGGAAAGAAGACTCTAATAAGAAGGGTTCCCTGGACGCGTTACTCAGCTGCACTCTATTCTTACCCCAAGAATGCCTACTGGCCAATAATTCCCCCTCTCTTCTAAGGATCATGATATACTTCAGCTTTGGATTGCTTCTCTCAGGGCTTGGCCTAACTAGTCCTGAAAAACTGCAGGTTCCCAGGAAGCACAAATATTGTTCCAACAATTGTAATTTAATACTACAATCTGAGCTCTGTGAGAAGATAAACCACCTCTGTCTTTTTCATTGCTGTTTTCTCAGTACCTGGCACAGAGAAGAAATCAAATATTTGTGAAAGGAATGAATGCTTTTTAGTTTTCATTGTAAAGTAACTTATGTGCCTAAGACTGATATCTTACATGAGTCTGAACATCCTTGATGTCAGGGCCTGGGTCTTAGAATCTTCAAATTACTAAGGGTCTACCACAGTACCTGCCACTGTTTATTTATAGTATTCAATAAATATATAAATAATGCTTTGAAACCTAAAAGGCACTGTAAGACTCTCCTGAAAAACTTTCACTTTATATGGTCAATAAGATTTTTTAAATTAGGCTTTATTATATTTACTTAAATAATTACTGTATTTTATCGCTAAATTACAATGAAGAAATAATATGCTACTAATGTTCCCCAAGCCACGAAGCCATAGAGTCTATGGTTATCAGTATTAGTAGCTAACTGGCTGATTAGAATTTCCAAAGACACTGATGGCTACATAAATGCAATTTTGAGATATTTTTGTGTTAAATAGCTAAGAATTTGTGTTATGAACACATGTATATCTTAAGTGCTTTTTATGCTCTGTTAAAGATAGGTGTTAACCAACTTAGGTAAAATGGTAATATTATCTCCTATCTAATCCAGAACAAACAGACCTTTTCCCCTTTTTAAAAAGAATTTAGGCATACTTCACATATAATTTATGGACTGTAAATTGTATATAATCACATATAATATAAAGATGTGTATACCTATGTAACGACCATCCCAAATAACATATCTGGAACATTTCTTTTATCCTACAATTCCCTCTCGTCCCTTTACAGTCAATTCTAACCCAGCCAAACTCTCTTGTTTTTATTACAACATGTTAGTTGTCTGTTCTTGAGCTTCACATGAATGGAACCATTTACTATGTACTCTTCTGTGTCTTTCTTTTTTCACTTAGAGTAACGCTTTTGAGATTCATCCATGTTACTGTATATACCCTCCCTGTATACCAAGGGCCACCTGTAGTTCATTCCTTTACATTGTTGACTATTATTTCATTACCTGAACATACCATAATTTGTTTATCTTGTCTCTTGTTGATAGATACTGGGTTATTTCCAATTTGGGGAACTATGAATAAGGTTGTATTCTCATGGAGGTGTTTTGTTGTTGTTCACTATTGTATGTAGATACATGTTTTTATTTCTCTTGAATAGACACTCAGACTTTGAACTGCTGTATTACAAGGTAGATGTATGTTTAACTACCAGACTATCTTGCAAAGTAATTATACCTTTCTCCACTCACATCAGGGATACATGAAGCTTGTAATCATTCCACATTCTTGCCATCATTTCCTATTGACAGTCATTGCGAAATGGTATCTCATTATGGTTTAATTTGTATTTTCCTGATGACTAATAATGTTTAGTATCTTTTCATAGAACAATGATGATTTTTATATCTGCTTTTGTAAAGTGTCTATTCAACCATTTTGCCTATTTGGTCTTTTGCTTGACTTGTTAAAATTCTTTATATATTCTGGAAAGGAGTCCTTTTCAGATATATGTATTACAAATACTACTTTCCAGTGTTTGATGGCTTGCCTATTCACTTTTTAAATTTTTTTCAGACAGAGCCTCAAGCTGTTGCCCTGAGTAGAGTGCTGTGGCATCACAGCTCACAGCAACCCCCAACTCCTGGGCTCAAGTGATTCTCTTGCCTCTGTCTCCCAAGTAGCTGGGATTATAGGCGCCTACCACAATGCCCGGCTATATTTTGGTTGCAGTCATCATTGTTGTTTGGCGGGTCTGGGCTGGATCCGAACCTGTCAGCTCAGGTATATGTGGCTGGCGCCTTAGCTGCTTGAGCCACAGGTGCTGAGCCTATTCATTTTCTTAATGATGTCTTTTGATGAACAGAAAAAAATTAATTTTTATGAAGTTCATTTAATCTATCTTTTCTATTGCCTTTTGTTTCCTGTATAAGAAATCTTAGTCTCAACTACAGAGGGTCCTAGACTACTGATTAGGTTTGATGATTTGCTAGAAAGACTCATGGTACTTGGAGAAGCTACTGTATTCATGGTGACAGTATACTATAGTAAAAGGATACAAATTAAAATCAGGGAAGGAGAAGAGTTGGGGTCTAGGAGCAATAAGCCCAGTATGTAATGAAGAAACACTAAGGGGACAACAGGTTTGTGAAGATGGAGGGAGAATCAGTTTGGAAAATATTAAATTTGAGATATGTATGGAACACCCAAGAGAAAATATTTAGTAAGTAGTGGATTATTTAAGTCTGGAGTTCAAGGAAAGGGGTAAAAAACTGAAGACAGAAATTAAGGACCATTCAGCTATAGACAGTATGTGAAGCCACATCGATAGAGAAGAAAGAAGCCTGGGGAGGGGGTGTCCTAACATTTATAGGAAAGAAGGAGACTTCAGCAGAACAGGAATGAGATAGAAGGGCCACTGAGACAAGAGCTTATATTCCTTATTGAACTGTATATGTTATTTGTACTTTAATGATTTTATAATTTGTCAGTTACACCCACTACACTATTTTCCTAATTTTCTATTTATTTTAATTTTTATTTTTGACATATCTACTTAAAAATATTTTTTGTATAGCCAAATCCACCAGTTGTTCCCTTTGTGACTTCCTCCATTACTTTTCAGGTTAAAATATCTTCACAAAATTATTGTCAATTAAAAAAAAAGATTAAAAAGTTCTCACATAACTACTGGTCAGATGGGCACCTGTATTTCATTTCCATGTCTGCGTGTTTGAGTACACATTGGAATTTATTTTGTTGTGTGGCAAGGTTATAAGTTGATCTCTTTTCAAAGATTTGCTGGTTTTCCTAGCACCATCTATTAATATTAACTCTTTCCTTGCTCACTGGTCTATGACGTCTTCTACTTCACATATTACACTTTATTTAGTTCAATTTCAATTGAAAGCTCTGAAATTGCAAAGAGATGATGAATAACCTAATCATCAAATGATACTTTGCATAAGAATCTCAATGTGCTTAGAAGAAATACATAAAATAGAACTAACATTTTGCAGAAGAAAAAAGTAAGAGAGAAGACTAGATAGAAGAAAATAAAAATATGGAGGGGATAAAGGAAAGGTTCAGTACATTTCCTTTGGGGAACAAATGATATTGAATTTGTAAACAAAACACACACACCCACACACAACTTATATGTGTTGAATGCATTCCCTATAGCAAGCATTGCCCTAGCTGCCAGGAGATGGTGAATAAGACCAAGTGCCTGCCTTCAGAGGTTTAAATTTTGGTAGAGAAGTTTGGGAGACAGAAAATAAATGTATAAAGAAATCATGTAACTTCAGTTAGTGATAATGAGACAGAGCAAATGGGGACAAGACAGGGAGGGAGGCAAAGAGTTGCCTGTTTGAGGTGATATTTGAGCTGAGCCCTACTAATTCAGGAAGAGGCACAGGAAAATGGGTGTAGAAGAAGTGCTCTAGGAGGAGGAAGAGATAAGTGCAAAGGGCCCCAGCAAGGCAAGAACAGAGAGAGGGTCTATGAAGCTGTAGAGAAGTGAGGAGATGGGAGAGTAGAAGAGTTTAGCACTCAGGAAAAATCTGTTGAATGAACAAGTGACTGACTGTAGGGAATAGCTTTTTATTTGTATAACAAGATAAATATGAAATGAACAAACAGAAAGGAGCTTCAGAGAAGTGACATGGGCTATAGAACTGGTCTCATAATTACATAGTACGTCAAAATACGGGACAAACAGATTTCAATCAAAGATGAGTAATTTTATAATAACATTATACTAGGATGGGTGAGGTTCAAAATATAAATTTAAACTTTAAGTTCAAGTTTAAATTTAGCCACTTTGTTGTAAACTTCTTCCCACCCCCAGACTATAGGTTCCTATGTAGCAGGAATTATAACTTATTTTTAACTCTCCAGAAACAGCAGAACACACTGTGTGTATGTACTCCATAAATGTATATTTAGGCTGTTGGAATTCTACTGAAGAAAAGCTACCAGATAGGCAAAATGCTTAAAGAAGAAAATTCGGACAACTTGGCAGCATTTATCATTACTAACATTTTAGTCTTCCAGAGTAAACTTTGAAATTACATTCTAATTTGAAACAGTTCTGGTTTAACAAGTTAACTCTTGAGACATCTGAATATAGTATTATGAAAGAACAAAAATGTTCATCAACCCTTTATGCCAATGTTAATTTCTTTTAAAAGTAGGATTTTAATGCTTTTTTTATTCCTACAGTGACCCTTAAAATTTCTATGTATGCAATCACAAATGCACACACAAGATGCATTTATAAGCTTATTGTGTAGCTAAAGACAGTTGGGAAAACCAATTTTAATTTTGTTACTGAAATAATTTAAAAATATATTATAGAATTGCCTCTTTTCAATCAACAGCAAAAATCTAGAAAGAGATTATACAAGTAGGCGCAATTTATTCAGGTTTATTAGTGTTAGAAAAATGAAGTTGCCTAACTTCAAATTGTAATAAGTACTCTTATATCGATTTAATTTTTCATCTTATCACTGACATCAATACTTACCATTTTCTGAGGCCTTAAAAAAAACTTAGATAGCTTATTTAACAAAGATTCATTATATACATTAGCCACTGATATGCTAAAATCTGGTAAATTATTTTCAGCCATGTGCAAAATTTCCCAATGACCTCTGAGACCATCTTTGTGATTTATAACTATCACCAGAGAAAGGAGACTTACCGGCTTTTGTTCATGAGGTCTGCTCCCCTTGCTTTGTAATAATCTAAATTTGGATGGAATTGGTAAGTCACTGGTCTTGGATTTCTCTAAAGGAAAAAAAAAAAACAAATCAAAGATATTTAAATTATACATTCACACATAAAAGGACTGAAATAATCCTTTTTATATTTCCTCAGAAAAGAACACATATAATAATGAAGGTTAATAATTACCATGCTTAGACTTTGCTTTTTAAATGTGCTTCCTTAGTTTTGATTAAGCATTAAAATTTTTACCTGTCTCACAGTTCACATAGATTTATGCCTCTCATTAGGGTTATTTTCTTATCTATTTTTTGTTTGTTTTTTGAGACAGGGTCTTGCTCTACCACCCTAAGGCTGGAGTACAGTGGTTCAATCATAGCTCACTGTAGCCTTGAACTCCTGGGCTCAAGTGATCCTCTTACCTCAGGCTCCTGAGCACCTAGGAGTACAGGCATGTGCTACCACACTTAGCTAATTAAAAAAAAAAAAAATGTTTTGTACATATTGAGTTTCACTATGTTGCCCAGGCTGGTCTTGAGCTCCTGGTCTTCAAGGAATCCTCTTACCCAGGCTTTCCAAAGTGTTGGGATTATAGGTGTGAGCCACCATGCTTGGACTCGATTTATTTTTCATGATTTCAAAATATATATAAGTTTCCAAAATAAAATGAGACAAAATTATAAAAAAACTAGAAAACCATATGAGATGTAACATAAGCACAAACTATGCTAAAGGGACTGAGAAACAGAAGTTGTCAGGCTAACTGTATTTTGAAGAGTAAAAAATCACTTAAGTTTTTTTTTTATGAACAGAATTTTAAATGTCCACTAGATGGCACACTGAATCTTTCTTCTCCTAAAATGAGTTATTTCAGAATTCAACAGTTCTTTTAAAGTTAGCAATTTCTATGTCCTCCATCCTATTTATGAGTTTAATAAGTGTCCAAAATATTTTAGGTAGTAAAAATATTATCAGGATAACCATTACAATACAAAAGCAAATGGACCAAGGCTTATTTTCATAAAAGCAGCAGCAACATTGCTCTTTCTGGGATTTAATATGATGTAAAAACATTGCAAACATGCTCTTGAATCATTAGGTCAGTATGTCTATTTAAACATGTTTCTGTTATTTAAGTGCATCAAGTCCCTCACAGGCAAATAAAAATTAAAGAAATATACTTCTAATTTATAAAGACTTAATATACTTATAAGCATAACTTAAATGAATACCACATCTCTAAAATGTTCAATTACATGTATTTTCCATTAAAAAGTTTTTAAAAAACTTATAAATAAATGTGTTCTCATATTTACCTGAGAATATAATTCAAGTTAATAATTAGGTCTTTTAACGAGGGCATGTACCATCCTTTGGGAGATATATCTAGACACAGAGAAGCTGCATTTTATCTTAATAGAAAATTACTAACATGCTAGATATCAACCCGTGGAGACATAATCCCAAGGCACTGATAGATGTGCATGAAGGCATAGGGGAGGCGGGGGATATAATTGCTAAGGTTAAATAGTTGGAAATTCATCAAGCTAACAAGCTGCATCTTAATGGCCATGATGGACCTTTTCTTTTTCTGCTGAAAAGAGAATATTTACACAGTTCAACCCTTTCAAATCTCTTCCAAGCCAGCCCTAATCATCTGACAAAAATGACAATCCCTTGATTTAGCTCCAGCTACTACTCCACTGGTTTGGTATTCAACACAGTTCTACAATAATCAAATCTGAATTGCCTTGATGAAGATAACTGATGCTTCCATGACTACCATACTATTAAGTCTTAACAGTGCAACTTTTCTCTCTCTAGGAATTACATAAGTTTCCTCATGGTAGCTGATGACAACCTGGACCATAGTATAATGAATGGGAAAATAAAATAGAGGTTAAAGCCACTGGTAGATTGACAGTCCATTCAAGATTTATTTTAAAAGCTAAGTTTTGCAGGACTATCACTCATGACGAATTTTGCACTTTATTCTCAGTACCTAGAAATACATGTTGTTTTTGTGAATATCCAAGGCTTTTCTTCTCTGACATCCAACAAACCAATAAAGGATTATGTTACTTTTTGCTAGAAAATAATGAAAAAAAGGATCACATGGAGTAATTTCTTGAAACATCTTTATAAAGAAATGACAAGCAATTCAAGACACGGAGTGCTGATCTATCTAAGCACTTAAAGCCATTATTAGGAATAATGATCTAACTCGAACACATAAATGAGGCTCAAGTATTGCATTTCACCGAGGCCTATTTAAATTCCTAGGAGACTTACTAGGAACTTATCAGAGAGGTAGTTTAAAGTAGCACTGTGCTAGAAACAAACAGAAAAGAATCAAAAGATGATGTTGAAAAACAGCATTTGAAATGTTAAGAAAATAAAATCAGAGGTTATAGTTGAAAGTTATTCAATAGGGTTTTCTGTTGAGGACATGATGCTGCTTCTGAAACATAAATATACAGACATATGGATGATCTAGACCAGAACTACTAACAAAAACGTAATGTGGTTCACAAATGCAAACTTCATTTATCCTTTGAAGATTTCTAGCAGCCACATTTGGAAAAGGAAAACAGGTGAAATTAAACGTAATAATGTTTTATTCAAGTCAATATATACAAAATATTACTATTTTAACATGTATCAATATATAAAATTATCAACAGGATGCTTTAAAGTCTTTATTTTGTACAAAGTCTCCAAAATCCAGTACATATTTTACACTTACAGCACATGTCAATTTGGACTCAACACACTTTACGTGCCACATGTGGCTGGTGACTATTGTACTGCACTGTCCTGTCCTGTACTGAATAGCACAGAACTAAATGTCTGACATATGTAGTAGGTAAACCATTGCATGGCTGTAAAAATCAACATTTCGCCATGAACAATAAAAAGGTTGTGAATTTTTTCATACATTAAGATTCAGTACTAGTAGTTCTTCAATTTATTTATAATTCTTCTCTTTCAATTAAGTTAGTTTTTTCTCATCTGAATATGTTTTTAAAAGCTAAGAAATTTTGGAATACCTTCTCACACATCCACAAACCAAATTAAAACTAAATAATAGGTTCAAGGCATTGCTTAAAATACATATACAAAGGTACATATATAGGTAACTGCATAGACAAAATGCTATCAATGGTTTCCTTAGGGCGATGAAATTAAATGAGTGAAATTTATGCAACTGAAACATTTTAAACACATAGAGATATCTGCTATTATGTTAGAAGATTTTTTACAAATAAAACTTTGTAAAAATATAATGGCTCTGATTTCTAATCTCTAAAGATCTAGGATTTTCTCTGAAATATAAGAGCCACTAGAATCCTACATATGTAACAGCAGATATGACAATGATAATTTCTCATTGTGCAGAACATGTTAGGTCAACATTTTAATATTACATCTTTATTGGAACAATTAGTAATTACAGTTGGGGTTGCTTAATGCTGGGGATATATTCTGAGAAATATGTCTTTCCTCTTTGTGTGAACATAGTACGGGTGATCTTACACAAAAATAGGGGGCATAGCCTAATACCCATCAAGGTTACAGAATATAGCGTATTGCTTCTAGGCTACAGACCTGTGTGCCATGTTACTGTAATGAATACTGTAGGCTGCTATAACACAATGGTATTTGTGTACCTACATATATTTAGACACATAAAAGGTAAAGCAAAAATATGATATTCTAATTCTATGGGACCACCGTCATATATGCAGTTCATAATGGACCCAAATGTTGTTATTTGACACATGAATGCATTTTAAACTCATTTTTGCACAGCAGGGCTTCAACTACTAATATTATGATTGCTTTCAAACCAATTTATATTTTTAAAAAATGCTCTTGTTTTGATGAGTTTTCCTTTGGAGGAAAGATAAGAAAATGGTAATTATACCTTAACTCTGTATACGAAAGAATACCAATTACATTCCATGTCCTGGGAAGTCTATGTAACTGCACATAAAGAGGCAGAAATTGTAAATTCAGTCCACCCTGGAATTACCATGCCCTTCCTAGACCAACCAGGATGGGCTTAAAATACATCTTTCACAAGATTTCAGCTAGTTAATGTCCCAAGTATCATTCAACTCTTTTCTGTTGAAGTTGCTGAAGCTCTATTTAAAGCTTTCTCTTCAGCATTTCATTTTATGGCAATATAAGAAAAATGCTGAAAATCCCACCCAGGGCCTGGACAGGCTGGAGTTTTAGGAGCCACCTTAAAAGTTCTGTGGACCAAGTGACTTATAGAAGGAGAAATTGACAGTGGTAGAAACAAGTATCCTAGATAGAGCTAGATGAAAAAACAGAACAAAAACAAACAAGACCCAAGCTGTGCTTCTGACTTTACAAAAAGCTTTTGCTAATTTCCAAATAGTGCTTAAATACCATTGATTAATATAAGGGAAAAAATTGAAATCTATCTAATTTCTCAGTTATAGTGAACTTTCTTCACTTCTGAGGCCTATATTCTACGCTAGTAACCCACTCCGTAATTCAGGCAAAATAAACATGTGTCTCTGACACATGAGAATGAGTTGGATGGTGACCAACTCCCTTGGGCCATACTCTGTAATGGAAGACCGAAGATCAGCAGATAACCCTCCTCCCCCTGCCACTCCTTACCCCTATGGTCACGTTTTAATATTTTAAGTTCACACTCACTTTGTCATGGCAGTATAAAAATATTTAAATGTTAATTTGGCTATAAGAAGTACCAATCATTATAAGATGGTACATGACAATTTTCCTTGTTCCGAGCCTGTGAAATCAAGCTCGTCCAATGGTCATTACAAATATTGTTTTCTGGGGTGGCGCCTGTGGCTCAAAGAGTAGGGCGCCAGCCCCATATGCTGGAGGTGGCGGGTTCAAACCCAGCCCCGGCCAAAAACTACAAAAAAAAAAAAAAATATTGTTTTCTGGATTGATTCCTTAACTCCTCATCCTTACTTGAAGATACCTCTTTTTGAATCATTATACAGAGACTCCAGAAGGAAAAAGGTCTGAGGTACTCATCTTGCTTTGAATAGCCTATCTTTTTTTTTTTGAGACGGAGCCTCAAGCTATCCCCCTGGGTAGAGTGCCATGGCATCACAGCTCATAGCAACCTCTAATTCCTGGGCTCAAGCGAGTTTCCTGCCTCCGCCTCCCAAGAAGCTGGGACCACAGGCGCCCGCCACAACACCCGGCCATTTTTTGGTTGCAGCCATCATTGTTGTTTGGCGGGTCCGGGCTGGGGATTCGAACCCTCCACCTTAGGTATACGTGGCTGGCGCCTTAGCCGATTGAGCCACAGGCGCCAAGCCTGAATAGCCTATCTTTCAAAGGGCTGACTATATATAAAGACCCGCAGAACAGGAAAGAGCAAAAGAACAGCAACTCCAGTGATACCTGTCTTGATTTATTAAGATACTTGTAGGAGTTAATAGAGACTTAAAGTTTATGTTGAAAACAAAAGCACCAGGGTAAATGTAACATTGTGTATCTGTGTTAGGGACACAAAGCTACCTGGAGTTGGTGGGGTAAGGTAAGGGATTAGTGAGGCTTGTACTTGGATATAATAGTACTTGTACTACCAGTATAATAGCTGAGCAACTGTAAGGAGTTAATTTTACTCTTAGCTCTAGTTTCCTCATCTGTAAAGCTGTAATAAGAATCAAATGACAATATGAAAACTAAATTCTCAGCACAGTGCCAGGCATTTTGTAAGAACTCAATGAAATGGATATGATTACCTTCTGGTACCAGTAAGTGCTAAAAAACAGACTCTGAATTAAGGGCACATATGACAATTTGACAACCTAAAATCCATGATGACAAATAGGTAGAAAAAGTGATGTTACATACTTCTGATAATCCTATATAAATTAAGGATAGATTCTATCAAACACTGTATTTATTAGAGCAAAAACACACAGGAAAAATTATTATGTATGCTGAATTTCATATGTGGGGAAAAAGGCTGTCTAATTTCTCTGGATAGGAGCACATGTGTTTATAAATTTTTAAAAAGGTGTGAAATCATGCTATGTTATTAATGAAGTATCTGTTTGCTACTTTATGAGATTATAACAATTATTATTAGAAAATAGTGATTTCCTACAATATGTCCAAATTATCATTTTTATGATTAGTCACAATTTTTACATTAAATTAAACAAAGTTCCTGTAGAACTTGTTTAATACAAAAAAATTATTTATATTTACAGTATAATGTATGTTTGTCATGAAGAAAAGGAAACATTTGACAAATGAAGAATTGCTTAGTTTTCTTTCCCCTAATATCTTGCCACTAAGCCTTAATTTTTATAGCATACTAGATTAGAAAAGGGGAATAAGGCTCAAAAGGAGAAACGGCACTGTAAAAATGTGTCGAACGTTTCTCTTTGATGAAAAATGAGACCCTTATTTTAGTGAATATGTTATTGCTTCAATGCTGGGGGAAAAGCAACCATCATTAGAAAAACGAATTGCTCAGCTGTTTATAAGCAAAAAGCTCTGGGGGAATTTCTCAGGACCCCAAAGGCAAAGCATTAGAGGGTTATGCAAACATATGTTGCAGGTGTTTTAGGGGAGACAGGTGGGCAAACCTCAGCTATGGAAGGGAAGTTAGTTTAATATGCTGTAACTGAAATGAGATAACCTAAATGCATCCAAGTACAGAGACGCCATGGCAGGAGTGAACTGGAGCTGCAGAGCAAAAACTCTCCCTAAAATAATTATCTTGTTAGTGCCAAGCAAACAGAATTTTTCTCTTCTTGTAGTTTTATAGAAAACAAACATTGCCAATTACTTTTTTTTTTTTTTAACTAAAGGTATTTTAAACCTGGAACAAAGAACAGCCTGAAATAGAGATAATTATCTGAAAAAGATAAGGATGAAGTATTGTTGCCTTTATTTAAACAAATATTCCTAAGGAGACAGTTTGCTGTAATATTCCCTCTTTGGTTCACCAGGCAACATTAGATTTATCATAATTCTCCTAAAGCCTAAGATATTTCTATATTAAAATGCTAATTTTGTCTTTTCTTTTGCCTGTAATTAAAGCTGAGGAAATTTGTGGTCTGATATTCACTGATTGCTAGAGGGTTCACAAAGGTCTCAACATTTCTGTCTCTTATTGCCACACACTGCCCTCTTCATTAAATATAGATACAGTATGACAGTGAATCAAAAAAGCAGACATCACATGTATAATCCTACAGGGGCACAAAATTTTTTGTCTTTCCACATGCACACACACACATATCAATAAGTGGTACTATTGCATCAAATCTAGACTTTGTCTCTTATTTCCACTTCTTTATTACCCCAAAGTTGATTTTTCATCTTATGTTTTCTGTGATTGAGGACAATCCTCAGTTTACTATGTCCTTAGGTATAATAGTATACTGAGCCTTACCTTCCATATCTAAACTGTTTTTCTTTTTAACAACCTATATCATAAATTAATTTCAAGTACTATGACATAAATTCAGAAAACATCAGGTTTGGAAAAATAAAACCTAGTTTAGTTTTTTTAAACAATACTAAAACCTCAAAATACGTGGGTATAATGTATTTATCAATTAACATAGATCTTAATGAAAAATATAAATATTTGTAACTTTGTTGCACATAAGAATATTATTTCAGTTCCATCTCTGACTTAAATACTAATGATTCCTAATTATTTTGATAAGAAATGTATATCATGAATAGAAAATAAAAATTTTAGAGCAATTGACAAAAAAAATTAGATAATTCTCAACTATGTATCTATATACTGAAACTTAACAAAATTAGAAAAGAAAAAGTTAAAAAAAAAGGAAGCAAAAACATCATTAATTGGGTAAAGACAGAGACAAAACCTCTGATGCCATGCCAGCCTCATTTTACATATTGAATAAGCCCAATTCCCTAAAGTGACATCCCCATCTATACCCTGGCAAGCCGAGATCTCAGATGGCAGAGAAGCATTTTAAACCACCTGTGCGTTATGCTCGACTTTAGCTTTGCACAATAAATAGACACCAAAAGAGAAATAAAATTTTTCCTTTTTCTAATGTATTTACATTTTTGAATTCAGCATGCAGGAAGATGCCAGAGTAATGTGCCCTATCCCCGCCCCCACTTGCTATTTATACATATGGAAATTAGGAGTTTAGGGCTACACATTTTTTTTTTAACTATTATTGGGCCTTGAAATACTCTTTTTGGATAGTTGGCTCTTTTCTGTACTGCTGAACTCTTCACCCTTTTCCTTCCTTTAGTGTCAGTGGGGTGGAGGAGCTTAATTCAGTGGTTTAAAGAAATTTGGAATCCCATTTGTCTTCCTAAGAGTGATTCCCAACTTTTATTAGTTAAATGAAAGAAAGGGAAAAAGGTGATCTCAAAAAAATTCTGAAATATCCTAATTTAGGAAACGAACTTAAAGTCTTTGATATAAAAACTGTCATTGAAATTTTTTTTTAGAAATGTTAGAATGGTTTAGTTAAATTATCATCAAAATACAAGCAATTCAAGAATGACATTAGGATTTTTGGACCCTCATAAGTCTGTGACCCTACAGGAGTGAGGACTACAGTGTGAAGATATAGTGTGACTGTATTTTCTTTTTCCTATCTTCTTCCCTTTCTTATCTACTCTTATAATTGCCAGGGAAACAAAAGCTCAGGTCTGGTAAGAAGAAGCCTTGTGCAGCCACTTTTAGTGCAACCGTGGGAGTAATTTCAATGAGAAAACATCTTGGAATTAAAAACTCATTTATTACAAAAATCTCTTATTAAAGTCATTTGCTTATACTGTATTTTTTGTGATGCTTTTGTAAACATTGAAACGTCAATATTGAACTTTGAAATTTCTAATGGAGAGATTAGAAAAACACAAATTAGAGTTACATGTTCTTAAGTGAGCCCATTCTCTTCATAACATGGCATGTCAAGTTACGCCACAGGAAAGACCATTGAGAGGAGTCTATGTAGATGAACTTTTGCCCTTCTTGACTATTTTATCCTAGAGTTCATGTGCCATTATAAAAATGAACACTGATCTCAGATGTGAATTTCTCTAAACGGTGGATAGTGTGCTAAGATATTTTCTTTTTAATCAATCAATGATCTTTGATAAATCTCAGCCTTAAAACAAAAGCCACCTCAAATGTTTAGTGATAATGAATGGCATACCAATCCCAAGCTGCTCACATAATATTGATGCTATAGGTTTTTAATCTTTTTTGTAGCATGGACTGCTTTATAGTAAAGACTTTAGTCTCCTTTTCAGAGTAATGTTTTAAAAATAGCATAAAAATAAAATGTATAGGGCTGTAAAGGAAATCAATTATAATGAAAAACAGTAATTAAAATATTGAACAAGTCTTTAACTCAGTGATATGTGCTTTTATATTAATTCATTAAATAACAAGATGTAGTGATTGGTCTAATCAGTACTACAATTTTGAAGAGTGTAAATAGTATTTCAGGGTATCTTTATGAACTCTAATGTAATATGAAAAATCTGTGACTGCTATTAGTGACAATGTTTCAGTTACTGCTAATAATATTGTAGTTTGTTGCCTTTATCCAGATTTGGAGAAAATACGAACGTCACTAAGGGCTTAATGAAAATGAAGATGTAAATTTTTCCCATTTAAGTTCTTAGATTCCCTGAATTCTATCCATAGACTATTTGAGGGCATACAGTCTTTTCACAGAAACCTAAAAGGTAACTGGGGATAAACAGCTTTCTTCTTGGTAAGACGTAGATACCACTCGTAGATACTACTGTACCCATTATTAACCTTTTTATTTTATTATATGACTATATACAGGGATGGCGGTCAAAATATAAAACAACTGGTTTAGCACAGGCAGCTAGTCCTGATGGGGATGGAGAAGGGAACCTGGAAAGACTCATCATGCCAGGATTTAACTCCTCTGATGCTGGATTTCTTTACCTATTCATATAGAAATAACTTCAACATTTTAATGACAGTTATAGCTGCAACACCAGCATAATGCTAGCCAGCCGTGGATAGTAGTAATATTTAGGACAGGGGTATGTTTAGATCTACAAGTTTTGCCTTAGATAGCATCCAGTGCTTCACCTAAATGAATGAGAAGTGAGACCGGAAGCCAGATGAGCATGAGGAGGATTGGAGAATGCTCACTTCCAGTGAAGTAGCTGTCAACTTCTGCAAAGCCCCCTCCTTCCAGGTTAACACCCCAGAGAGGGTTCACATTGCTGCCGGACTGCTGACAGCAGAGAGATTTATTTGTAGAGGGCTGTTCTGTAAGTGACCACCCATGTTTTAGAGGTGGCTGAACTTTCTTAATCTGAGGCCTAAAATAACTGTCTTTTAAGAGACCATCTTCTAAAAAATCAAATTAGTTACTTGGGGGGGTCTAAGATCCCCTTGTTGGAACTCTGAAGCAGGGAGGAGAAACAGGGTTGCACAGTTAGTTCACAGTGGCCCAGAAAGAAGGTTGAGATAATCTTAAGTAGTCATCTCATCTGGGTGATGCAGAGTTTGGGGGTGGGTGGGCATTCATTTTGTAGTAGTTATTCTGTGTGCAGGTATGGAGGTTTTAGTTTCCTGTTTCCATATTGAAAACACCTGTGAGAGCGATGACTTACTAAATGAAAGAGAAAAAAAGAAACATATAGAACAATGTACAAAGAATAATCCTTTTAGTGTAAATATTTTTTTAAAACTAAAAAATGTACAAATTCATATAGAAATGCAAACAACTCAGAATAGCTAAAAACAACCTTAAAAAAGACAGAGTTTCTGAATTCTTACTTCCTAATTTTCCAACTTACTAGAAAGCTATAATAATTGAGAAAGGGCGGTACTGGCATAAGTATGGACATACACGAGGCCTGACAAGTTTGCAAACTTGTCAATATGTGCTTACACTGGCAGCACTATACAAATAGTTTAGGAAGGTTTTATAACCTTGTATACCAGCTGTGTTCATGTCAATGTGTGGCAGTGTCTTGCCAAGTAGTGTTCATTATTGTTGTTGTGTGTTTTTGTGTGTCACGAGAATGTTGGAGCTTGAATTAGAGCAAAGAACAAATATTAAATTTGGGCGGTGACTGTGGCTCAGTGGCCCCATATACCGAGGGTGGTGGGTTCCAACCCAGCCCCAGCTAAACTGCAACAACAACAAAAATAGCTGGGCATTGTGGTGGGTGTCTGTGGTCCCAGCTACTCAGGAGGCTAAGAGAATCGCCAAAGCCCAAAAGCCAGAGGTTCCTGTGAGCTGTGACACCAGGGCACTCTACTGAGAGTGACAAAGTGAGACTCTGTCTCTTGAAAAAAAGGAACAAATATTAAATTTCTTGGCAAGAGTGGAAGTAAAATCAGGAACATGGTAGTCCAAGTTGATGGGGATAACGCCATAAAGAAAATGGCAGCATATTAAATTAAAACATTAAATGTTTTTCTGAGGGGAGATAAAGTATCATTGACAAAGAAAGGTAAGGGCAGCCACTATGAGCTGAATGATGAAAACACTGCAAAACTTGACTGAATGGTATGTCAAAAGCTCAGCTGACTGTCAGAAACAGAGCAGACCAAGTCGACATTGATAGAAAAATAAGAAAATCTTAACTGAAAATCCTGGCATGAGAAAAGTGTGGCTTTTGCATCAGGACAATATACCAGCTCACACGGCACTGTCTGTGAGGGGGTTTTTAGCCAGTAAACAAATAACTGCATTGGAACACCATCTCTATTCTCCTGATCTGGCCCCCAGTGACTTTTTCCTTTACCCCAAGATTAAGGAAATAATGAAAGGAAGGTATTTTGATAATATCCAGGACATCAAGGGTAATACAACAACAGCTCTGACGGCCATTCTAAAAAGAGTTCTAAAATTGCTTTCAATGCTTTGACTAGGTGCGTGTCAGTGCACAGCGCCCCAAGGGGGGTTACTTTAAAGGCGACTGTTCTGGCAGTCAGCAATGAGGTAGGCTGTACTTTTTCCTAGGATGAGTTCATGAAATTAATTGTCAGACCTCATAGATGAGTGGAACAGAAATGAGAGTCTAGAAATAAATACTCATTACTTATGGACGATTTTGACAAAAAGGGGAAAAGAAGTTTTTTTCAACAAACATAACAGGATATACACATGCCAAAGAATGAATCTGAACTCTTATATCACACCATACACAAAAATTAATGTTAAGCAGATCACAGACCTAAATGTAAGATCCCAAAATATAAGATCTTCCTCTTAGAAGGAAACAAAGAATAAACATGTGTGGTTCTGGGTTAGGAAAAACAAATTCTTTGATATCACTTCAAAAGCACAAGTGACAAAAAAGGTTGGAAAGTTGTACTACATCACAATTAAAAACGTTTATGTTCAAAGAATTTCATTAAGAAATTAAAAATATGATCCACAGATGAAAGAAAATATTTGCAAATAATATGTCTAATAAAAGTCTTGTATCCAGAATATATAAAGAACTCTTAAAATTCAATAATAGCACAATTAAAAATGGATGAAGGATCTGAAAAGACATTTCTCCAAAGAAGATATAAAGGGGGCCAATAAGCACATGACAATATGTTCAATATAATTGGTCATCAGGCAATACAGATGAAAACCACAATGAGATATAATCTCAGACCCACCAGAATGACTATCATAAAAAAAGATCTAAATGTTGGCAACGATGTTTAGAAATTGGAACTCTTATATAATTTTGGTAGAAATGTAAAATGGTGCATCCACATTGGAAAATAGTTTGGCAGATTCCCAAAATGTTAAATGTAGAGTTACCAATGAACTTAAATTTCATTCCTAGGTATAATATATACCTGAGACAAATTAAGATATATATCCATATAAAAATTTGCACAGGAAATGTTCACAGCAGCATAATTCTTAGAGTGGAAACAATCCAAATATCTATCAACTGATGAATGGATAAACAAAATATGGTATATCTGTGATGGAATACTATTGGCAATAAAAAGGAACTAAGTACTGATACACGCTGGAAGGATGAACCTCAGAATCAGTACACTACATTAAAGAAGCCAGTCACAAAAGAGCATATATTGTATGATACCCTTTACCGAAAATATCCAAAGGAAAACCTACAAATACCAACAGTAGATTAGTGGCTACCTAGGGTAAGAGGTTTAGGGGTGGGGAAAATTTTAGAGAGGAGGAATGAAGTGGGAGTAAAGTATGCTAATGGGCACAAAGTTTCTTTCTGGGATATTTAACATGATCTAAAATTACATCATGGTAATGGTTGTTAACGACTCTGTGAATATACTAAAACTCAGGGAGTTGTATTGCTTTAAATGAGAAGATTTTATTATGTGTAAATTGTATCTCAATCCCGCTATTAAAAACAAGAAATACAATATGTGCTGGTAAATATTGTGTGCTGCCCACACACAAACACACACATACTTTTTTCTTCTGAAGGAGGAAAAGGACTGATACAGAAGGGGGATTAGATGGAGATGCTTGTTTTTGTAGTTTGTATCTCTCCACTGTTGTAAATTCCTTTTCATGAGCTATATTGCTCCTCTCCTCGTTCTCTGTCAATAGGGATTATGTCCACAATGGGATTGTAGGCCCAGGTTAGGTCTAATTTCTTCTTCACTTTAATTAACAAAACTTAACTCTTTAATGTTACTTAAGAGAAAATAAAAGATAAAAAAGTTTATACCCTTCTCAGCTTAGTTTTTTATGGCACACATATCAAAGATAAAGCAAGTATGGCACACATATCAATGATTAAAGAAGTATGCACGTCACAGTTCTGGCTGAGTTTGGTACTCCCACACTGCTTTCTCTTTTCTGGATCTGATAATAACTTTCTGTGACCTTCTAAATGTGCCGTCAATCTTAAAATTTCTTGTTAAATTCTTCTTCTCTTTATCCATCCACTACTACCTATCTGAACAAAACAAACTTCCATC
Organism: Galagoides demidoff; assembly: GCA_963574575.1. Taxonomy (NCBI): domain Eukaryota; kingdom Metazoa; phylum Chordata; class Mammalia; order Primates; family Galagidae; genus Galagoides; species Galagoides demidoff. The sequence goes on along the minus strand of CAUYQV010126338.1, from coordinate 20,577 downwards.
TCTAGAACCAACATTCAGAGTACCTCCTAGATAGAATTCTGGATCCAGGACTTGAAAAATTTAGGGCTGGAAGTTCAGGAATTCTACCTCTTAGTGACTAACACGGCAAGACCACATTGCAATAAGTCTATGACCCTTATTCCAATTCCAATCTGTCTTAATTTTTGCCTTGCCTATTACTAGTCTCTAATCTCATTCCTGATTTATACACAGACTGCCACCAGAGTCACCTTTTAGAAATGTAGGCCTGATTTTTTAAATTCTCTCTTCAGTTCTTAATTAGGTCCTCACTGATAATCAAATAATGTTTTAATTTCTTAGCATGGCACGTGAAGACCTCTATGATCTGGGCCCTAAAATAGTTCTCATATTATCTCCAGAGGACCCTCCATTTTACCCACAACAATCTATGATTGTTCCTTTTATCTCTAGGCTTCAGATAAACTGTTCCCTTGAGTTAGAATGGTCTCTACTCACTATTTTTGCTTACTGAAGTTTCTTTCATTCTTAGTTCAAATACCACCTCCTACATCAAGCCTTCTGTGAATTTCCACATTGCTCTACTCACTCCATTCTTGCAACATGCTAGTCTTTAATTTTGTATGTATTTCATCCTGTCTTGCATTTTTGCTAGTCGTGGACCAGTCTGTCTTCCACATAGACAGTAAATTCATCAAGAGTAAGTAAGCCCATACAATCCCATGTCCAGATCCCTGTAGCCTGCCTGTAGCAAAGAGTCTGGTACAAGCCATATGCTTGCCTATGAACTAGATAAACCAAAGAGCTTACCAGAGTCTGGCTTTCAAAGAAATATCTGCAGAAAAGTAGGGTAAGGATTTGCTTGTGTGGATGACTAACAATAGGTTCAGAGAAAAGGTGTTTCTTAAATGTCTACATAAGTCCTACCTCTGTATGGGATAGGTTGAGGCCAAAGACTTATGAAACGTTACAATTATCACCATTTTAGAAAGAAGCTCTGAAGTTCTCACTGGCAAGGAGTATGATCTCATTGCTCTCACAATTTTTCTGGATGAACAGAATTCTAATTCACTGCATTCAATTATGTACCACCAGGATCACAATTCAGGTAACAAAAATGGAGATAATTCCATTGAATAATCACATGAGCTGCCCAGTTGGTTTGCCTGAGACTTCATAGTAGCATTACCAGGCAACTGTGACAAGCTGGATGTTATTTTAAAACCAAGGAGTGCCAGTTAAGCTGGATGGGAATAAAGGTTGTGAAATGCCAGTATGAGAGGAGAAGCAGGGCAACCCAAGAAAAGTTAAGAAAACACAGAGCTGGGGTAGGTAAAGATGATACAAAAAGAAAACATCTTCTGTCTCTCTCCATGCATCCACTCATCTGTGAGTTCTTCTATTCCTATGGGTCAGCCAGTGCGCTAGGTACCAGGGACCAAAAGTCATGCCCCTGCCCTTAAGAAGCTTCTATTAAAGCATGAGACAAATGTAAGACCGTGGCTGTGATGAATGCTTAGAAAAGGATTTATATGATATTACACTACAGGGGAATTTTATTTCAGAAAGATCAGGAAAGACTTCCCAGAAGTTGAGATAGAATGTGATAGATGTAGAGGCACTGACTATGTTTTTGTTGTTTGGGGAAGATTCTGGAGAAGAGAGGTACAGCTCAGTGAGGAGAGGATGAACTTGCTGCTGTCCTCACTCTTAGAGCTCTCATTGGCAATGTCATTTTTCCCCTAGACTATAATACTTAGTAATTAATGATGTCTAGAACCGTCAAACAGTATCTGTATATACAAGTACATAAGAAGCAAAAAGACAAGTAAAAAAAAATCAATAAATGATAATATACTGTACCCTTAAATCATTTAGGGATTGTTCTATATAACTTGAAACTTGGATAATTCAAAGGTTTAAGAAAGAGTATACTCATTTGTGAGGCATCAGTTAAACAGAAAATTTAAAGAAATAAGACACAGTTTAGCTAGGTGTGGGGGCTTGTGCCTGTAATCCAAGCTACTTGAGAGGCCAAGGCAGGAAGATCACTTGAGGTCAAGAGTTTGGGACCAGCCTGGGGAATACAGCAAGACCTCATATGGAAGGAAGGAAGGGTAGGAAGGGAGGTATGGAGGGAGGAGGGGTGAGAGAGAGAGAGGAAGAAGAGGAAAAAGAAAGATAGCCAGCCAGGCATGGTGGCACATGCCTGCAGTCCCAGCTACTTGGGAGACTGAGGTGGAACTGTTTAAGCCCAGGAGTTTGAGGCCGCAGAGAGCTCTAGCCCAGATGACAGAGTGATACCTCCTCTCTAAAAATGGATGAATGAATGAATGAATCAACCAACTAACCAACCAACCAACTACAGCTTAACATGTCACAAATGAGGTCAAGCCCATTCAGCCTTCCTTCTTTCTTTTAGAAAAAGTACATATAGTATCAGCTATTATTTATTGGTACCTAATAGATACCAGACCACATTAGTTCCTTTATAAGCATTATCTCATAGTCACAACAATTTCACAGAAAACGCTGCCATTTTATAGGTAAAGCAACAAGTTCACAATGGTTACTGGTTTGCCCAAAGTCATGTGAGATGTAAGGGAACAGTCAGGAACTGAATCTAGTCTGGCCTTTGAACCTCTTCTGGGTACACATACCAGTGGTTGTTCTAGTTGCATGGGGTTCATGAAAATATGAAAAACACTGTTAATTACCAATTTTCCTTGACCACTTTCCCCTAGTTTTGTGTTTCCTTCAGCAATCAGTTTATATGTCTTCCATAGTACTTCATAAATTTCCATATGTCCCCAAATTAAGAAAAATTTGGACACATTACAGTGAATTTTGTTGGGAAATGCTAAATTTTCTGTGCAAAGATAATCATCCCTTTGTCAACAACAGCACTGTGTTGCTGACTTACTCATATTTCCACCTCCAGATTCAACTCTATCTTTATTTCTCTCTCCTTCCTGTCTACAATACTTTTGCTTTTTACTTTTTGTCACTGTTTCAAGCTGAGAGGACACTTTTATTTCGCCTTGAATATGTTTACCAAATATTGGCAACAACTTTCAACAGAGTTATTTATTTATTTTTTATCTTTTTTTTATTAGATCATAATTGTATACATTAATTCTATCATAGGATACAGTGTGTTGCTTCCATATACAGTTTGGAAACCTCTCATCCAACTGGCTAACATAGCCATCATGTCTTTCTCATAATTGTTGTGTTAAGACATTTATATTCAACCTTTAGACAAATTCACATGTACCCTAATAGGATAAATTATAGGCGTGATTGTATTTTTTTTTAACCACATTTCAGGTTGAAATAATGAGATAAATAAATAAATAAATAAATATTTAAAATTAATATATCACAAGCCTAAGAAGGAAAAATATTAAGCCTCTTGATAACAGGAATAAGAGACTCAAAAGTACTAAGGAAAGAGTTTCTTTTATGGCTTCTCATAAGCAAAACTGAAAGATAGAAATGAGGGTAACTACACATCTAGATGCCCAGGAGGACAGTGCTGCTCCCATAACCCTGCACACAGGCAGCACTCATATTATTCATGTGTCGAGTGCAGAGAAAGCTATTTGACGATAGGCAGGTAAGCAGACATGTACGTATCCTAGCGAGGAACAAAAGAAGAGAGGTCTACACCAAACCACCAGTGATTCTGAACAGAGAACTCAAGATACAGGAGCACAGACCTCCGAGGTGGGCCGTGCTGCTTTAGGGATCAACCTGTGTGGAATAATCTGCACACCTGCTGGACATGTATAGTGTAGGTACTGATTGAGGATTCCTGAAATAGTAAACACAGAGGAAATTTTGATAATAGCCTAGAAATAAAAGGTCTAAGAGCCTTAAAAATACCAAAAGCAAGATAAAAATGTAAAGGCAGAGGAAAAAATCTTCTAATAAATTGACATAGGCCAGTGGAGGATAAGGAAAAGGGAGAAAAACTATAATATTCAAGAAGAAAACCTTGCAGAGAGAAGAAGAACGAGTAGAGAACTGTTACCTTTGTGTTATGAATAGCTTATACATATGTGTTTAATTCTTACCACTTGGGAAGAAATCATAACCATGAATTATATGAAAAAATTAGAGCCAATTATTAACTAATGAACAAACAAAAGCAATAAATAAAACTGAACAAGCCATAACAATTACTTGACATATATAATGATATGATAAAATTATAAAGAGTAATAATAATTATAAATTAATTAATAACAAAAATATAGAATACATTATTTATTGGGTAAATGGTTCTATGTAGTTGAATTGGGAGTGTTTCTGCATGTTACTGTGTTCAAAGATCATCACTGTTGAGTATTTACTTCTATGATGAAATTAAACCAAAATATATACACATTTGTTAAAGACAAAAACAAGTGATGAAATGGCTTCTAGTTGGCCTGCTACAGTAGGAAGAGGACCCCAGATGTGAAGGTCGGTATGTCTTGGCAGAGCACTTGTGTCCTAATCTTTTCTAAAAAGAAAAACCTCAGTTTTTGGTGGGATGATTTACAGTTCAGCCTGGTTTGCAATGAGGGAGCGTCTCACTGGGTTAGCTGAGGAAGAAATGTTTACCGCTTTCAGGGATGACCAGTTCTAATCTGAGCTAATCAGCCAGGAGATAAAGAAGAGGAAGCTGATGGACGTGCATTTGATTTTTATCATGAAGTTTAGGCAACAGGAAAAGGACTGCGTTTAGCCTCATAACAGCAAAACTTTAAAGAAGTCATCTGGGAGGTTTGTGGAATAGTAAATAATGATTCAGCTTCATCTAAGTCATTAGGACAAATGGCTCTTTGCAGCATTTCCGGAACAGAAAAGAAGAAAAGAGAGGAGAAACTGTGAAAAAGAAAATGTTGTAAGAATTTCTTAAACCATCCTTGTTTTCCAGGAACACAGGTTCAGGTAAAGTTCAACATTGTCATAGATTTTCAAACAAAATGACATGTTCTGTAGAAATCTGAAGTCTTTCTATTCCTAGTCTGCTGTTTAAATCCTTCTTAAACATGGGAGAAAGTAAAAATGACCCTTTATTTATGAACAGAAGGAAAATGGCATGGGTGTAACATTAAATGTAAGTGTGTACTCCCCACTCTGTCTTTTAATATTTGCCTTTCCTATTTTTAAGCACCACTGAGAACATAATCTTCTATTGAAGAAAACAATAGATTCATTGAAATAGCTTTTGTCAGCCACACTTCTTTAGGAAATATCGCATATTCTGGGTCTACATTTCTCCCTCTTACTACCCTCCAGACATTAACTACTTTGTCTTCTCTTATTAGTTTCTTGATAAGCAATTCGATTAAATCACTTTCAAGATATAATAAAACCTATGAATTACATAATATATAAATGATACACACACAAATAATGTAAGCTGTTCTGAAGATTTTTAGGTGGCGTCAAAAGATTATTTGCTAGAAGAGAAAACCTTTATGAAAGATTTTCATTATTGCATGCTCCTCAAGGATGTTTAGTGCTATGTTGATGGAATGTATTTGATACGTCTTGGCTTATATATAGGAAAACACCTGCAAATCAAAAATCATATAGAGAACTAAACATTTACTATCTTTTGAAATGACGTGACACTATGTGTTTACAGAAAAAACTAAATAAGTTCCCATTGCCACTGGTTTACAATAAGTTACATTTTACTTGATTTTATTTCAACTCACCGTATTGAGCATGACTGAGTTGTCAAATGCCTAGAGAATTAAATAATGGATCAAGAACTTGTTGCTTCAAAGATTGTGTGTTCATTGAATGCTGTTGGTGGAACCTTTCCCAAATGACAGCTTTTGAATATTATTGCAGGAGTAATGGAAAGAGCACTGAATTTGGTATAAGAAGTTTGAGGTGTGAGTACTTTCTAAAAGCCAACTTTCTTATTTGCACAAAGTAATAAAAGCTACTTCTCAGTCAGTGTTGTTACAAAAATTGAATAAATGAGTATGCTGCAATTTAATGAATCTAGGATGCTGTCGATTATAATTAGGGACCATCATTTATGTTTAGTAAAAAAAATGTCTAATAAAATATGAGAAACTATATCTTTATAGTTTCAGATTTTTATTTCACATATGGAAAATTCTTCTAGACTATTCAGTTTTAGTAAATTTTATAGATAATGAACATATTATATTTTATTTCCATGATTTTCTGAATATACTGACTTTTCACTTCAAGGTAGGCCATAATATACTATTTTTAAGACAATTTAAGCAACAAATTATTGATATATATATTTTAATAAGGCACATAATTCAATCTATTTTCTGGGACTATAAACAGCAATGACCAGATTTGGGTATATACAGTTAATGACCACCACACCAGAGACCAGACCACACCACTAGGGCAAAATAAAGTATTATAAAAACAAAAAAGAAATTGTTAGACATGAACAATTTTAGGAGCCATCCGGTTTTAGCTAGAATAAAATGAGTTTCTTTATATACAGAGTATGAAATATAAGTGCAACTCTAAGCAATTGCCAAAGAGTCAGCTCTAGATGGGATATGGCATACAACATTCTGAACAGAACTTTATCATAACATGTAACTTAAGTGTTCATTGTAAGAATTATGATGCATACCTTTATACATTCCATTTTGGGTGTTTTCTATACATGGTATCATTTAGTCCCTGCTTGTTCCCTCCAAGAAGACCCTATATTTTTGTTGTTGTTGTTGTTGTTGCAGTTTGGCTGGGGCTGGGTTCAAACCCACCACTCTCAGTATATGGAGCCAGCACTCTACTCACTGAGCCACAGGCGCCGCCCAAGACCCTGTATTATATGAAGTTATTCTACTTAATTCACAAATGAGGAAACTGAACCTTGGAGCCATCAAGGTGACTTATAACTTCATACAGACATTAGGTAGCAAAAAAGAGGATTTGAATCCATGTCTGCTACACAGCATAGCACATTCAGTTCCTGAAACAGTTATCTTTAAACTACGAGTTAAATTTAACCAGTCACAGTAGCTCACATCTGTGATCTTAGCACTCTGGGAAGCCAAAGCAGGGGGATTGAGGTCAGGAGTTTGAAACCAGCCTGAGCAACAATGAGATGCCATGTGAAAGTAGGCAGGCATTGTGGTGGGCACCTATAGGCCCAGCTACTTGGGAGGCTGATGCTAGAGGATCTCTTGACCTCAAGAGTCTCAGGTTATTGTTGAGTTATGATGCCACGGCACTCTACGGAGAGAGACAAAATGAGATGCTCTCTCAAAAACAAACAAACAAAAGAAAAAGCAAGAACAAAACAGAACAAAAACTATGTGTTAAATTTTCCAAAATCTAGTATTGCAGGAAAAAAATGTTATAATTCAGTAGAAAATTATGCATTTTCTAGAATACACCCTTCGTTTATCTGATTCTGTGATTTATTCTACAATTCTGGAAAGGGTGTCTATAAAACACCCCTTTACTCTGATTATATGAATTATTCTACAACTTTGAAAATTGCAGAACTTTTAATAACGCAAAGTAGTTCTTGTCTATGAACATGCAAATTCTGCTCTGCCCAACAGAGGTTCAAATGACTTTCTTCCCTCATTACAGAATAAATTTATTTTGCTTTCATTTGTACATTAAAAAAAAATCCCTGCTCTACAGGCATGTCTTTTTTCATTTCACCTTTGAACCTGTTATGCCATATACCCTGTACACCTGAGTTAAAATCTTTAACACGTTTATTTTTATATCTTTATGAAAGTCATCCATTTATAAAAATTGTCTTTTACTGTATAACCACAGTAAGTAAAATATAATACTACTTTCATTTATTTATTAAACAAATAAATTTACTGATTTTTATATCTTGACTTCAACCTATATATGCCTTTCACCTCATCTCAAAAATGATAATAATGACAATTTGCCTGAGGGTAGGTTAGGACCCAGAGTACAAATACAGTTTCCTACCAACTCTGTGACCCTGAAAACATGGGTTTACAAAATACATAATGAAATACATTAGAAAAACACACTGTATTTGTGAAACTCAGTTTTATTGTTTATCACTTTTGCACTATTAATGTTAAAATGTGAGCAATTTCAAAAGATCAAATATTTCCATCATACCTTGCCATGGTTTCCTTTCTTGTAGACCTGCATAATTATTTGCATCTTTAAAATTAATAGGAATAGTAATCAAAATATCTTGAACATTATGAACCTAATTTTTTATAAACAATAAAATAATAACACATGTCACTGTGAATTTAATTACCATACTTATGAAAGCCTCGTGCTTTTAATAATAATCTTGTGAAATATATAAAACAAAGATGTTTAAATTTCCATCTTTTTTATTAAAAATGAGTGTTAAGCTTTAGCACATCATTGAGTGACATCTTTCTATTATTTTTAATTTTAAAATTTTAATCGATAAATGATAATGGTGTATATATTGAGAGAAGGTAATGTTTTGCTATGTATACACGTATACATGCTGATGAGGTAGAATAATGAAATCAAACCAATAACACGTCACCTCACTCATATTTTTATACTCAAACATTTGAAATTTGTTCTCATAACTAAAGACCTTCTTGAATTGTCCCTGTTATTTCAAATTAATTGAATCAACATCCCTTAGCTGTCTACTGAATTTAATGTAAGCTACAAGGCCAATAAATGGTAGGAAGGATGATCATGTTTATTTTTTTTTAACACTAGAATGTAAATAAACTATATTTAAAGTATCTCATTTAAAGAAAAACATAATTTGGGGGCTATACTGAAATTAATGACTAAGCAAAGTACTATATTTGAATAAAAAGTTACTTCTAGAGTTTGTATGATGTAAATAACATAAATGTTTCTTTTTATTTTCTTTCTTTTTTCTTTTTTTCTTTTTTTTTGAGGCAGTGTCTCCCTTAGATGCCCTTGGCAGAGTGCCATGGTGTCATGACACTCAAACCTCAAACTCCTGGGCTCAAGTGATTTCTGGTGCTTCAGCGTCCCAAGTAGTTGGGAATACAGGTGCCTGCCATAACACTCAGCTATTTTTAGAGATGGGGTTTCACTCTTCGTCAGGCTGGTCTCAAATTCCTGAGCTCAGGCAATCTACCTGTGTTGGCCTCCCAGAGTGCTAGGATTACTGGTGTGAGCCACCACACCTGGCAACATAAATGCTTCTGTGAATAAAAAATTGGATGCCCATCAGTTTCTCTAACAAATGTAGACTATTTTCCACATTTAAATGTTAATTTCCTTCAAAGCAAGCAAATTTGGGGGTTATTACAAGCAACCCTACACAAAATCCTGAAGAAGGTGTAGGTAGGTGTGGAAATATGTGATTATCTTTTTTCACTGGTCATGAAAGTTAAGACAGACACTCTGATGACAAAAGACAGCAACAGAAAACCAAACGAAATAAATTTTAAATGGCACAGGACCCTTCAGAAATGAACATGCAAAGAGCTGAGGAAAACTACTTTTATGCTTAGATTTGATGAAGGGCAAACAGCCCTGTAGAATTGGGACTGGACAAATGATCTGATCTAATCGTAACAGACCAAGGGAGCAGAGCCAGCAAAGCCTGCCTGTTCATGCTCTTCTTGGCTGTTCTGTATAGCACCTTCCCAGGTATGGGCCAGGACATCTCTAAAGTTTTTATACCCTTGATAAGTGAGCATCTTATGACTTATTTTAGACAAGGTAGGTTGAAAGGCGGGGGCAGATGACAGTAATTATTATAGGCTTTGTGGTTTGTTTGGGGGGAGAAGGGTTCTAGTTTTTGTTACCTGCCTTGAGTAATCTGGTTCTTATGGTTTGTTTCAGGGAAGAAAATGGTGCCAGGGACAGAAGTGGGGCAGCAGGTCAGAGAAAGATTTTGCTTCTGAGGCTGTTCAGGCTCCTCTAGTTCAAAGTCGTCAGCATGCCCAATGCCCATACTTATAGGTACTGCTCTCTGTGTACCAACAAATGAAAAACTCATCTTCAATATTCTATGTTCTCCATTTTTTTCTTCCTGCCCCATATGTCTAATTTCCTAATTCCTTTCCCAAGTGACTCGCTCTGTGAGGTTAAGTAATCACTGAAGGAAGAGTATAAAGTATAGCATTTTATAGATGAATTTTATGCAGTCATATATATTCATTTCTGGAACTTAACAATGTGCTTCATTTATAAGATTTAGACTCATCAATTTGTCTAGATGCTGTATTTATAACTTTTATGATTAATTATCTTTCTTATTTCTGGACTCCTATAATGAATTCCCATGACTTAAGAATCACTTTGGGCTGGACTCTGATGGCATATGAAAAATATTTGTCTGATTTTGCATATATTTGGCAGAAAAAAATGTGTATCTATGTGACACCCAAGATCTGATGATTAAGTGGGTGAGCTGGTCACCATACACTTGGGTTGGTAGCACCATACAAACAATGTGGTAAGGCATCATAACATTGGTATATCAGCATCTCACAGCTGTGTGCAGCTGTGGTGGTAGCTTGCTGAGTGGTATTCATTGTTTTTGTTATGTGTTTTTTGAGTGCCATCACAAGAATGTCAGGGCTTGAATTAGAGCAGTGAACAAACATTACATTTATTGTTAAATTTGTCAGGAGTCAGGGACACATTAGTCCAAGGATATGGGGATAATGCCATGAAGAAAATGGTAATGTACAAATGGATTAAATGTTTTTCTGAGGGGAGAAAAACTTCACCAATGAGAAGAGGTCAGGGAAGCCAGTAATGAACAGAACTGATGAAAACGTCACAAAACTTCTTGAAATTTTATGTCAAAATGATTGGCTGAAAGAGAGCATAGCAGACAAGTGAACATCAACAGAGAAACAGGAAAATATAAGAGAGTTTTTAGCTGGCAAATGAAGAACTGTGTTGGAATCCCTTCCATACTCAGTTCTGGCTCCCAATGACATTTTTCTTTACCAAAGATAAAGAAAATATTGAAAGGAAGACATTATCAAGGATAATATGATGACAGTTCTGATAGCCATTCCAGAGAAAGAGTTCCAAAATTACTCTGATGAGGCCTGGTGTCTACACGTCACTTCCCAAAGGGAGGGTTTCAAAGGCAATTGCGGCAATAGTCACAATGATGTATGTGGCCCTTTTTTCTAGGATAAATTTGCAAACTTAATTGTCAGAGCTTTTCTTAAAGTAACACCTCTCTATTCCCTTACCATATAAAATTAAACCCATCTTCATTTGTTAAAATGTAAATTGTCTTTTGTTTTGCTTTGTTTTGTTTTCAGAGACACAGTCTCAATTTGTTGCCCTCGGTAGAGTGCTGTGGCATCACAGCTCATAGCAACCTCCTATTCCTGGGCTTAGGTGATTCTCTTGCCTCAGCCTCCCAAGTAGCTGACACTACAGGTGCCCACCACAACACCCGGGTATTTTTTTGTTGCAGTTTGGCCAGGGCTGGGTTCAAACTCTCCACCCTCGGTATATGGGGCTGGCGCCCTACTCACTGAGCCACAGGCACTGCCCTAAAATGTAAATTGTTAAATGAAATATACTATTTATTTTGCAAAAGAAATTTTATTTAAACAGATGATTTCCTTACTCTTTAAATTTCTGAGAAAACAATCCAGTTAAAAAGGAAGACAAAAGTTTTTTTGTTTGTTTGTTTTAAAGGGAGTCATCCTTATAAAGAATAAGTAACATAAAAATGTATCACTGGTCATCAGTATGACATAATCAGAAAATCTAAAAATGATTTATTTCTACAATGACTGCACCATTAGATGTGCTGTTTAAATGCTTTGATACCCTTCCCTTTTCTCTGATAAGCCAATTTCAAAAACATTCACATGCGCAGAAACTATTGTTTTTCTGAATCTTTTTGATCAGAAGTCATAGCCAAGTACATCAGATACTCCCTGGTCACTCTTTATAGAGAAGGCATTACATGTAAGTAAAGCAACATTTCCTAAGGTCACTCACTTACAATCTTCTAAAATGCTGCATTCATCATATTGAAAAGGTACACTAGACCTTGTAGTTTTCTTTTTAAAAAATTAGATACCTTATTTCATTTACTACATTATCACCTCACTTAAGAGATGAAGTTAAGTTCTTGAATAACTTGCTGTGTGAGGAAGATGTTTTAGGACCCCTTACCACTTTTTTGAAATTGTAATCAGAACTGTTACATAAAACTAACACACAAGCATCACTCTAAATGCTCAGAGATAATTCGCTATTGACAGTAAACACTCAAAAAGTCAATATAAAATACAATTTATCTTCTGATAAATTTTACCAATAAACAATAAAGGAATTCATAAAGAACTTTTGATATTATAATTAAGAGGTGCTGAGGTTCCAAAAACAGTACAAAACACACACACACACACACACACACCCACCCACACACACACTCAGTCCATGGTGTGAATATCACGCTCCCTGGTGTAAATGGGGAATTCCACAAAGGATATTGGATTTTTAGTTACTCCGTTATGCTGAAAAAGTTAATTTGTCAAGAATGTATTATAGGAGACTTTTAAAATATCCAAATGATAGATATTCCCTCCCGATTGTTAGAATAAATGACTTACTGTAATAGTGAAAATTACAGCTCTTGCTTCAAAAATTTCTGGGAAAACGAGCTATCAACAGCCTTTAAAATCATTTATGTGATTCTTAGGGTTTTAGTTCTCAAAATTTATTTTATTAAATGTCTAAGCAGTTTTAACATGTTAAAGTCATGTTTTATATACACGGGACCTGTGTAAGACAATAGCATGTGTTTTTAGTAACTGAAATATGCTCACATTAAAAGCTACATTGAGAAATATAGACCAGGTGACTAGAGCTTAATGAATGTGAGAGAGAAATGTCTATGATAATAATATTTATATTGAAATTATAATAACAATTTCCTATTTTAATGATTATAAAATATTAGTCATATAATAATCTGTAGAAATATGTTTATACACATTTCCTAATTATTATGAAAATATTAAATTATCTAGTACTTTACAGAATAAATTCCACTTATACCATAACATGCAGACTTTTGTTTTAAGTAAAAGAAAATCATTAACTTATTGACAAACAATACTGGGTAGTTACCAAAAGTTAATATTGAGAAATACTACATGACATTTAGCACTAAAGAAAAATTCTCTATGAAAATGGGTAAATTTTAAACCTAAATTGATTCAAGTTTTTTTTATGATACATTTACACAGGAGACTATTAATAAGTAAATTGTCTTGATTTCAATATGTGTAATTCAATGTATACTCTGACCTATTTATAAGTACAAATCTAATACTTTTAAGAAGTTTATTTTTCCTTTTGAACATAAAATGCTGAAAGCACATGGCTGTTTAAGTAATAAAATGAATAAAAGAACTATAAATAATGTAAAACTTGGTTAAGCAATTAAGTGATTAATTCTTGATGAAGTATTAGAGACAGTAATAGCTATTACTCTAACAGAAAAATAAATTACTCCAACTTGTAATTTACTGAAAATGCCTCTTGGAAGAAAGTATACTTTGGCTTTGACTTAAAAGGCATACACTTGAATAAATGTGAATATTCTTAGATAAATAAAAATCTAAATACCAACAACCATTCAAACCTCACAAATATAACATACAAAACAGGAACTATGGACATTGAGTACAGTGTCAAGTTATAATCAAGTATTCTTGAAAGCAGATAATAATACAATTTGGGGAGTGGTAAGGAAATTTTCCATCTGATTCATAGTTTTCCAAAATAACTACTAGACAGTGACAAACATGATCATGCTTATTTCCCTAAATGTCATTTATTCATATTCAAAATGTATAAGACCTGCATTTTTAAAAGCTCTAGGATTTAACATTGTCTATTTCTGGTTATAAAGTAATTACTCACACTCCAGTCATTACTCAAACATCCCATATTTTTTATCTTAACTTGCTCCATTTATTTGATAAAATGAATCTCCTAGCCTGGAAACAATTGGTATTCCACTGGGTGCAGTTTTCTATCTGGATCTCTGAAATCGTTCAGTCTTGACTCACTCGTATCTGGCTTCTTTCTCTTACCTTTATTTCTGGGAGACATATCTGTGATGCTGAATCTAGCAGAAGTTTGTTCACTTTTTATTATTGCATAGTATTCCACTGTTTGAATGTACTCATTCACTTATGCATTCTGATGGATCAACATTTATGTTTTGTTTTAAATTATGTTGTTGCTACTGTATATAGTGCTACTGTTGATGTCATATTTTATATGCAGGTGTGGGCTATATTGAGAACATATGCAACAGTGAAACTCCTGTTCCTGTGGTTGACATGTGATCTTGTTAGTACACAGTACCCACTTATTTCCTAGAGTAATTGATGCAGTTTAAATTGTAACATACAGATACAGTGTTTCAGGAAACCCACTTTCTTTTCAACAGTATCATCAGACCTTTAAGGGTAGGCCTCTTTTGTGGCATGTGGTTATTTGTATTTTTTAATTGACTTATTGATATTTCCATGCATTTTGTATTTGTCTTTGTCTACTGATTTAAAAAGTAGATCCTCTTTTTCTCTGCTAAGCACTTTCCCTTTCCCAGAGGGGTCTTTCGTAAATAGAAGTTCCTGATTGTAATATATTACCATTTATCAACATTTCCTTTAGTATTTCTTCTATAATTGGGTCTTTTTGTCCAAATCAGCATGTATTCTTTTGAAATACCTGATTTTGTTCCTCTTTTCCTTTCTTTTCTTCCTGTGCATCTGAGGTGTTTCTTATGTTTATCATTGTTTTTATTTCTTGGACTCTAGCTTTCCATTTACAGTGTCTTCCATGTTGATACTTGAAGGAAGTATTAGGCATCCTTGTGACGTTCCCATCTTGGCAGTAATTTTAAAGGTTAATAGTCATAGGCTGGGTGAAGTGGCTCACACCTGTACTCCTAGCACTCTGGGAGGCCAAGGCAGGAGCATGGCTTGAACTTTTGAGTTTGAGACCAGGCTAAGCAAAAGAGAGACCCTTATATTTATAAAAAATAGAAAAAATTACCTGGGGGTCACAGCAGGTGCGTGTAGTCCCACTATGTGGGAGGCTGAGGCAGGATGATTGCATAAGCCCAGGGGTTTGAGGTTGACACCTTGGTACTCTATAATGGACAAGAGAGCTAGATTCTGTCCCCCCAAAACAAAAACAAAACAAAGCCATAACACATTCATTTTAGGAAATTAACAGGCACCGGTCATGTATTATATATCAGATACCAACAATAAATGGTGAATACATGCCTTTATTTGAAGACATATCTTCATATCCATGTACTGCAGAAAAAGACAAACAGGTAAAAATCAGGATGCAAATGCAGTAAAATTATTTGGATGTGCGTGTGACCAAAGACACACGTCACTCAGCCAAGGGCGTGGACTCTCTGAGAAAGATCTGTAGAAACTAAGACTCCTCTTGACTTTCTAGACTTCGTGGTTTTTCTCGATGAAGCGTTGGCAGAGAAGCAGTTGGAGAAGTGGCTGCACAACTCTGAATACGGAAGAGGGGGCCTGAAACAGACATTCGGCTGCATACCTCTCATGTCTACCGAGAATAAATGAGTTCTCAACAGATATAATTAGTCTAACTGTAGTAAGGCTCAATAGAAATTGCATTACACTAAATGAGAATCACTTACCTTCTAAATCATTATTGATTCATTTAATGTAGGCACCAGAAACCGTTACTGAGGCAATTCTACAGATTCTTGCAATCTTATTCAGTGTGACATTCTCTGAAACATGTACCCATTATACATATTATTGTTTATACTGATTTTTTCCCATTCATTAAGAAGTAGCTTTAATGAATATTCACTGACCTTTCACTGATAACAGAGCAATGTGTGAAAGGAGAGAGGGGAAGAATGTCATGTTCTAACTAATAGAACTGACTATTGGCACTGCAGCTGTGATCTGGGGGATCTCGTTAGTAATGATAATCCATTATATCCGCTGAGACAGCTACTAATCAGTGACCTAATTTATGATAAAGATTTCCTTTAGAATAATTAGTCAGAAATTTCCCCTCATTCCTAGTAAAACTGATTCAAGAAAGACAAACTTGGGTGGTGCCTGTGGCTCAAAGGAGTAGGGCACTGGCCTCATATGCCAGAGGTGGGTTCAAACCCAGCCCCCGCCAAAAACTGCAAAAAAAAAAAAAGAAAGAAAAAAGAAAAACAAACTATATTGTGTGACTTGGCTTATTACCCCTCTCACCCTGTCGCTTTGATTTTATCTAGAATATTCCTGCATAAAATGAATATAAATACCAATAAAATCATAAAATTTTAAAGAATCATGCTATGTCCTAATTTATACCAAATTCTATCCCAAGCATATCTACATATCATAATTTTTCTAGTTTCAATTTTAAAAGAATGCAGTGGACGCGAACATTTTAATGCTCTCCCAGTGATTAAGGTGAAAGGCTGAAAGATGTTAGTTCAGAAGAACAAAAACTGTCAGAGATATGGTTGTGAACTTCTCCACTTTAGAAACAGAAATTGGATTTGAAAAGACCTCAAAACACATATGAACACACTAGGGGTTGATTGTGTTCTCTGCAATCTTCAGAAACACATCAAAGAAAATCTAACAAGCAACTTCAAAAGCCTGATGGTCTCCCTGCAAGTCGCAGTTCACGGAGAAAGGCCTGTTAGAGGCCTTATTGAGGAAAATGACAGTGTCCACAGAGAACAGGAAGAGATTGACCTATAAACAATTCCTTGAAAAATACCACCGAAAGATAATACGAATTTCACCTAGAAATTGAAATAGCACCAGTGCGTTCTATGTTACAAGACGTATAAAAGGAAAACAAGCAAGATGAAAGTGAAAGACTCAGTTCTCTGAAATTGTCCTCATCTAATATATGAGAGATTGAATATGTGTTAACAAAGAAACAGGATTAATGATTCCAGGTGTTTAACTTGATTTTTCTGAAACATAAGGTACAGATAGGTCAAAATGAAAATTGCTTGATTAAAGTGAATTGTTCAATAAATATAAACTCATCTGTCTTGTCAATAATTCAAATACAAAAACCTAAAAGCATACCAGGACTTAGAGGAAGGTAGAAACTGGATTCTCTCTTGTTTTTTTTTTTTTTTTAACTTTTTGAGAATACATTTTAGCAAAGAAAATAGGTACATGGCATGCCTGATTATATCAGGAATGCTTTGCTCATTTTTTAAAGACATTGACAGAAGCTACAAAATGTAAGGAAAGGCATAACCAGCACACAACATCCTATGGCCCTGAAATACATGCTGCTAACATGTTAGCGAACACTTCTTTTCATGCATACCTTAAGCAAAAACACGTACGTGATGAAGTGATTTTCTTAATTCTATCGATGTGCTTTATCATTTGCTGAAACCATGATGGATTAGACGCTGTAATCCCTCAGTCAGATATATTCTTCAAGATCCCAGAACTTTTCTCCAAGCTGCCAGAAGTTTTGCATTATAATGGTTTAGAGCTGAGTATCCCCCACGCCCCACCCCGACCCCCCCATTGCTTTCCTTTTAAGGAAGCTGTGGTGCTCAAGCCTTTACCCAGTCTCCCAGCAAAGACTCCCACATTCTTTGAGAGGTTGACCAGGAGTATATAAGACTGTGGTTCCCTTATTCCAATTTGACATTTAGCTAAAGGTCCTTCCAGGCTGAAAATTTCATAGTGAATCAGCTAAGGTCTTTCTTGTTATTGTATCAAATATACAGGTTTTGGGGGCTTTTTTGCAAGTTTTTGGCCAGGGCTGGGCTTGAACCGCCACATCCAGTATATGAGGTCAGGGCCCTACTCCTTTGAGCCACAGGCACCACCCCAAATATACAGTTTTCTGTCTAATCTTCTTTCTTCACTTTTATGGCTTTTGTGCCTGACAGCATCACGCAGCAACCATCATTCTGCAAACCTCTAGTTCAGAGAGTGTTTCCTCGAGAATTTACCCAAGAACCCTCTACAGGGAGGACCTTAGAGGCTGCTCTAAACAGTGATGTCCTATGTCAGGCTTTGGAGATGTGTGAGGGATAGAAGTTTAAATCAAATGAACAGTGTTTGGAATAGTGATTCACTAGAAAATACCCCGAAATGCCAAGGTTAATTAATTACTAGTTTAAGGCAAAGCTAGGAGCGTTTCTTACCAGCATTTTAAAAAGTACTCATCACTGGGGTGGAGCCTGTAGGTCAAAGGAGTAGGGCCCTGCCCTCGTATGCTGGAGGTGGCAGGTTTAAACCCCGCCCTGGTCAAAAATTGCAAAAAAAAAAAAAGTACTCATCACCTACAGTGGGAGGGAATAAAAAAAGCAGGATCAGTCAGGGACTTAAACATAAGTGTCAAATTTCTAGAAAATGGCAACGTTTCAGCTTTGACAAACCTGTCTTTTCAAGGTCTGGGCTGTGATTGAGACAGATTGTCATTCAGGGATAGGAAATGGTACCAATTTTAATACACTTCAAAGCCTGGACCTCTCCCCCCAACTAAATGTTCTGGAATGTTGTAGCTAAAGTAGCTCATGTCTTCTGGATAACATTTATTATTTTCCCTTTGCTGGACATAAATATTTTTGCCTTGCAAGAAAGGCTTTACCTGCATCAGGAAGTAGCCAACATCTCATCCTAACCTTAAAAACAGTAACTATGGTTAAACTACGGTATACTGTGTCCTGCTGTGAATGTGCTGAGGATGGCAAGGGAAGAAGGGAAATATGGCTGGAAGGAACTTCAGGAGCTGGAGAGTATGAATGGAGGAGTCAGGGGGGCACGTACAGCACCAGCCCTGAGAGTACTGCATTGCAGGAAGTAGTCAAACAAAATTAGAAAGTTTGCCAATATGGACTCAGTGCTCATAGCACAGGGATTAGGGCGCCAGCCACATATACCGAGGCTGAAGGTTTCAAACCCGGCCTGGGTTTGAAAAAAATAATAGCTGAGTGTTGTGGCAGGCACCTGTAGTGCCAGATACTTGGGAGGCTGAGGCAAGAGAATCACTTAAGCCCAAGAGTTTGAAGTTGCTGTGAGCTGTGATGCAACAGCACTCTACCAAGGGCAACATAGTGAGACTCTGTCTCAAAAAAAAAAAAAAAGTTTACTAATACGGAAATACTCTCCTATGAAATAGAACACTCCAGCAAGTATCCCCCCCAATTTTTTTTTAAGCAGAATGTTTATTACTTAACTGAATTCAGATCAACTAAATTCATTCGTCACATATTATGCACCTACTGTTTGCCACCCAAGGTGTTAAATTTCTGTGAAGAGTCAAAGATGAAGAAACCAAGGCCCTGCTGACGATCTCAACCATATAAACCAAAAGGCTTTTTTATTTATTCTTTTCTTTCTTTCTTTTTACTTTTTTATTTAATTTTTAATTTAAAATTATAACTATACATTTGTGGGGTAAAATGTGATGATTTGATATATAATATGGAATGCTTAAATCAAACTGATTAACACAAACCTCACCTTCCTCACTTATCTTTTGTGGTAAGACATTTATAATTTGTTATAGGTTTCAAAATATACCCTTGCGTTGTGCACATTAATTGGGATCCCATCATTCAGTGAGATCTGAAAATGGTTTTAATAACGAGGATGGACCTTACGTACTCAGGGAAATGATAGTGTGATTACCGATAAAAAATTAAGTACTCTGGGTTCCAAATGAGGGAAAATATCCCAATTCTCAGAGAAGTTAGTCTGCTACAGCGGATGCGTAAGTGAAGGTTGGGACACCTAGTGAACAGCTGTCTTCTGTCAGGCTCATAAAATATGTTCTGTGGGGGCCACTTATCAAATTGCCGGGAAAACACTCACAGCAGAGGTCCCGGGATGACTGAGAATTCCAGTGCTGGCTGCCTTCTATAGGTTCCAATTATCATTAGGTGTTGCACTTAAACAATCAGATTGCCTGATAAAAATGGTAGCAACAGGACCTCAAAACGATTAACGATACATGGTGGACCTTAACTCCCAGAATCTAGGTAGAAACAGTTACGTATTGAGGGGCAAAGGCAGGGTTTCTGCTCACGGAGCTGAAGTAGGGCTCACACACAGAAAGCCATGGAAAAAGTTAGTGGAATTTAGCCTCACTAGGAACTAGACAGAGAGGCAAGAAGAATATTTCTCAATATTTACAAATCAGAAGAAGTCAAGGATGGAAATTGCAGTAAAAGTCATTATCCCTTGCCTTGTTCCCAGACCTCAGGTAGTGTTCAAAGACAGAGCCTACTGAGTAAAACCAAGCTGGGTCATCAAGAAGAAAAGCCTTGCAGTCTCACTCAGTCCTTCCCACAAAGGGCCTGCCAACGTTTACCGTGATCTGTACACCAGGCAAGGGAATATACACAGATGATTCAATAGAAATGAACAGATTAGATTTAGATATAAGACAGATAAACTACCACGGCATCATGTTAAGCAAAAGGAGGTGAAAGTCAATTAATCTAGATCAGTTGATTCCATGTATATAAAGTTCAAATTCTGGCAAAAAAAAATGAAAGTATAATGGGAAGTTACACAGTTAAGTGACAACAGTGTAATTGATGGTTGC
>CAUYQV010126337.1:0-50375 GCA_963574575.1 Galagoides demidoff | reverse complement strand
CTGGAGTTAGATGATATCTCAAAGTAGTTTTGATTTGCATTTCTCTGATGATTAAGGATGGTGAGCATTTTTTCATATATCTGTAGGCCGTGCGCCGATCTTCTTCAGAGAAATTTCTCTTCAAGTCCCTTGCCCACCCTGAGTTGGGATCACTCGTTTTCTTCTTGCTAATACGTTTAAGTTCTCTATGGATTCTGGTGTTATTTTTTATTTCTAAGTGGTTTTTTTTTTTTTAATCATGACAGGGTATTGGATATTGAGAAATGCTTTTTTTTTTTTTTTTGGTTTTGTTTTGATTTGTTTTGAGACAGAATCTCACTCTGTTGCTCCAGACTAGAGTGTCATGGCATCATAACTCACAGTAACCTCAAACTCTTGTGCTCAAGTGAATCTCTTACCTCAGCCTCCCGAGTATCTTGGACTACAGGCGACTGCCACAATGCCCGGCTATGTTTAGGGATGAGGTCTTGCTCTGGCTCAGGCTGGTCTGGAACCACCTGCCTCAGCCTCCCAGAGTTCTAGGATTACAGCTGTGAGCTACTGCACTTGGCCTCATTTAATTAAGTTTTGACAATTGGGATAGGTATAGAAATGATGGTGCACCTTCAAGGTTAAGGTTAAATGAAAAGCACATGTCCTTCTCTTCCCCCCTTTCTCCTTCTTGCTGGAGCAAACTAAGCCCTTTTGAGAAGAGCCAAAGCAGCCACCCTGTCCCATATGAGAGAAAGCATGGCAGAGCCACCCATTAGAAGGAGTAAGGGGTCCTCTTTTCTGTTTTTTGTTTTTGTTTTTGTTTTGAGAGAGTGCTTCTCTATTGCCTGGGCTAGAGTGTCATGGCTTCATTCAGCCTAGCTCACTGCAACCTCAAACTCCTGGGCTAAAGCGATCCTCCTGCCTCAGCCTCCCAAGTAGCTGGGACTATAGGCACCTGCCACCACACCTGGCTAATTTTTCTATTTTTAGTAGTGATGGGGGTCTTCCTTTGCTCAGACTGGTCTTAAACTCCTGACTTTGAGCCATCCTCCTTTCTTGGCTTCCTAGAGTGCTAGGATTACAGGCATGAGCTACTGTGTCTGGCTGGAGTACAAGAACTTAAGGATTATAATGCCCGCCCACTACTGGCATGCCTGGTTGGACTTTATGTGAAAAAAAAAATTAACTTCACTCTGGTTCAATCTACTATTATTTTGAGTCTCTCTGTAGCTGAACTAATATTTCAACTGATATAACATTTAGTCATTCTCTGGGGATCTCTGAGAGCTCAGCTGAGCTGGAGTGATGAGTGTGTGATGGCTCCACGTGTGACTGCCTCTGCCACACAGAGGTCCTCATGGAGCAGTGGAGAAGGCTCACCCAGGCTGTGGGTTTAAAGGTCAGGTGGGACAGAAGTCAAGGCAAGGAAGGAGTAGAAAGACTGGCGTCAAGTGACCTTGGACACTGGCCTGCAGCATCATTTTCTGTTGAGATGAAAGGAATTGTCTGATGCTGCAACCAGGTCCAGTATTTTTAGACACCAGATCTATGTCAGGCATTTGCTCAACCCAGGAACCGGACAAATGTTCCCTTTTGGGATCCAGTTTCCTCTCTTGTGAAATGATAATATTAGGCCAGATCAGTGATTCTTGAACTGTTATTATTATTTTGGGTAGAGTGCCATGGTGTCATAGTTCACAGCAACCTCAAACTGTTGAGCTCAAGAGATCCTATTGGCTCAGCCTCCCAAGTAGCTGGGACTACAGGACCTGCCACAATGCTCCGCTATTTTTTTTGTTGCAGTTGTCATTGTTGTTTTTTAGCAGGCCTGGGCCAGGTTGAAACATGCCAGCCGCAGTGTATGTGGTTGACACCGTAACCACTGTGCTACGGGCACCAAGCCACTTGAACAGCTCTTTAACCTTCAAAAAATGGAACAACTCTGGTGAAAGGGGGAAGCACGTAGTTGGTATCCTATACTGTGAAGGGATTCTACAGTTCCAGGGAATGTGATTAGAAGAAAACTACTAGACCAGGTATTACAGAGGATTCCTCTGAGCTCTAAAATCCTCATCCAATCCTCCAATATTTTTGGCTGGAAAGAAATCGTTCTCTTTGCTCTGTGTCAAAAGAGACAAAGATGAGAGCTTAAAATAAAATGTAAAAAAAGTCTTTCCCCCTAATGGAACAATACACAGAAAAGTCCCATAGAGCACTGCCCTTTGACTGTCAGTTAGTGGAACAGCTTCCTCCTCCAAACAAAGGAATTGTTCCTTATCTAAGAGCAATGACCAAGAATAAGTGAATGAAAGGTTAAGCAACTTTGTGGAGTGTCCTAGGGTAATGTTCCTAGGGTTAATCAATCATAAGTTACATGCCACCAGTAACAACCTCAGTCTTCTGAGGCATGGCCCTTCCTTTGGGCTCTGAAAATGACAGAGGATTTCACACACAGACAGAAACCATTACCAAGTACCATACAAGCCAGTGTGTAAAATACATGTGTTGTGCCCGAAAATTCTCCCAAATATCCCCACCAGACAAATCCGAGACAAACTCTGATGTAAAAGGCAAGAGGTGAGGTTTATTCAAACCCGGGTTTGGTCACTCCTGGTGCACACACCAAGGTAGAGTCTCGAACCAAGGGTGAAGGGGGTTTTTATGGGGTACAGAAAGCAAAAAAGGAAGAAGGATACGAGTACACTTTTCATTGGTGATTAGTGATTTTACTAGTAAGGCTACATTTATGATTGGTGGTTGATGATTTCACTAGGGGTACAGGTGAGGGGTGGGGGATTTTCTTAACCAGGGGCTAAGTCGAGGCAGCTTGATTGATTAGGTGGCAGGAAGAAAATAGCTGTATTTCAAGGCAGTAGAAAACTAACTGTTTTATTGTGGTCAGATGACTCAGTTGCCCAAGGAGGCATAATCAACTTTAACTTATGGCTCTGTTGCCCAAGGAGGCATAATCAATAGTTACGGTTGAGTTACCAGGAATGGAATGGGGGAGCTGCAGGGAGCGGCCCTGCAGACTAGAGGCTAGGAAATGCAGTAAACAGCTAGGAGTGGGGCTTGGGCAGGCTTGTACAGTGAACAGCAAAATGGAGTTAGTCTGGCCCTCTCAATACACTTTCATTTTATTGCTTGATGCCACTGTTGGGCACTAATCCTTTAGCATTAATATCAGCGGTTGCGGTGGCACCAAGTGGTGGTGCCTTTTTCTAGTCTCGGGTTGATTTTGGTGCCAAAGCTTTGGTATTCAGCGTCTTGCCAGTTCTTGCCTCTTGAGAGATCAGTGCACGTGTGTGTTTTAACTTTCCCAATCACTTACAGAAATATTCTTCTGCTAGAATGCCCACCCCTGGATCATAGACTCTTTTTCTTGTTTTTGTTTTCCTAGCTGCTGTTCCTTTTCCCTCCAGAAATTCCAACGTGTATAGCCTGAGTGAGTTCCCCTTCCCCCACTTGGTCCTTCCAGAAGCTTGACTCTGCGGTCCACAGCCCACAGCTGGAGGTAGCCTTCCAGCAAGTAGTCTGGGACTTATGCAAATTATACATCCTTTCTCTTGAGAGAGCCAGACTAACTCCATTTTGTTGTTCACTGTACAAGCCTGCCCAAACCCCATTCCTAGCTGTTTACTGCATTCCTTAACCTCTAGCTTACAGGGCCGCACCCTACAGCTCTGCCATTCCATTACTAGTAACTCAACTGTAACTATTGATTATGCCTCCTCGGGCAACTGAGTCATCTGACCACAGTAAAACAATTAGTTTCTATTACTTTGAAATATTACTGGTATTTTCAAGGTGCCTGGACCTTAGCCCCCGGTTAAGAAAATCCCCCACCCCTCACCTGTACCCCTAGTGAAATCATCAACCACCAATCAAAAGTGTACACATACCCGACCCTACCCCTCTTGCTTTCTGTACCCCATAAAAACTTTCTCCACCCTGGGTTCGGGGCTCTACCTTGGTGTGTGCACCAGGAGAGACCAAACCCGGGTTTGAGTAAACCTCACCTCTTGCCTTTTCCATCGGAGTTTGTCTCGGATTTGTCTGGTGGGGATATTTGGGAGTATTTTTCGGGCACAACACTACTCCTTGAGCCACAGGCGCCACCCTGTGGAAGAGATTTTTTAAGGGAGAGAGTGGCATCCAGACTTTGTGGTCTAGGATGGGGGTGACTGGAAATGAGGCCAACGTCTCCCAGAGTGCCCCAGCACACGCGCTAGCTTGCCCGCTGATGTCATCCAGTACATGAGGCATGGGTCCTCAGGGGTCGTCTTTGGGCTGGGGCTGGGTCCCCACCAATGTGGTGGTGACTAGTGGAATGCCGTGGCAGCAGGACAGGATAAGGAGAGAAAGGGAAACTCAGAGCAGCGTGTGGGAGATGAACTGGGGTTTAGTTTCTCCACAGGCCTGTCTTGTAAGGATCCACAGGGACCTCAAACGCTGTTGCCAGGCAGGGTGGGGACAGGATTGAGTGCGAGAAAGGCTGAACCTTCCGGGAAAAGGAAGGGCCTGCGGGGACAGTGCGCAGCCGACGGCCGGGTTTTTCCAATCCATTGTGTCTACGCCAAGGTCCAACCCTCTGTCCTTCAACTCCCGGCTCAGTCGGGCTCCTAATCCAGGATCCACAATCCCCCACCTGTGCCCCACGCTGTCCCCCCAGGGCTCCGGAGAGAGTCCGCAGCGCCTCCTGGCGGCCCCCGGGTCCGGAGCGAGGCGGGCGCCCCCTGGCGGCGACACCCGAGACCGCGCTCTTGGGTGGGGAAGTCGGTCTTGTGCCGGTAGCGCGAGAGCCCCCGGGCCCTGGGAACAGGCGAGAGGGCTCCAGCGGTTGGGGCTCCGGCTCCTTTCCGAAAAGGAGGCTTAGTACGTCGTCAGCGACGCCCACTGACATCAGGGGCAAGAGCAGCAGCAGGAGGGACATGGGCCACTGCCCAGAGGCCTGATTGATCTCGCACTGACAATTGCAGGGTCCTGACTCCGGGGTCGCTTTAGGGGGTCGGGGGAAGCGAGGGCCAGAGCTGGGGGCGGGACAGTCCAGCCACTTAGGCCCCATGGGCTGGGGGGAGTCCGATTCGGTCTTGATGCTGTCTTTGGGAAAGCGCCAGTAGTGGACGCCCTTGAAGAAGTAGGTGTCACCTGCAGAGCAGGAGACATTTCAGAGTCTTGGTCCTGCCCTGCCTCAAACCCTCTCTTTTCTGCCGCCCCCACAATCCCCACCCCAGGATGGCCTCTATCGCTCCATCCCCCAGGGCTAGCAACTTGCAGGTCCCAGGGGCCTCTGGGCTTTACCTACCTGTGTTACTGACAGTGACATCGTCAGGGGCGGAAGGCGCCCCTTCCCAGAGACTCAGGTCGCGTGGGTAGCCGGGGTCAGGGCGCGCAGCAGCTTCATCGTACCGCCAGTACTGCTGTCCCCGGATCAGGTAGGTTTTCCCGTTCAGCGGCCATGAGAACACTGCATCCACCTCCTCTCCCGGGGGCAGCCCCAGCTCCGTGAGCGGTCGCTCACCCTGCTCCAGCTGCCGGTCCTGGAACACCCAGAACCGGGGGCCTGGAGGCAGAAGGCTCTGTGATCAGGTTGGGCTCCCCAAGACTTGCCCGCCCGCCCACCCCTCCTGTCTCCACTCACCGCTAAAGAGCAGGATCCGGCCATCTCGGTGCCGGGAGTAGGCAGCCTGGACAACCTTCACCTGGGTGGGCAGGCCCTCCCAGAAGCGGTGCAGCCGCGCAGGCCTCGGGGACACCAGCTGTCCTGTGGGCTGGAGACGCCAGAACCAGGGGCCTGTGGAGAACAGAAGTGGCTGGCATGGAGGCATGAGATGGTCAGTCTTCTCCCCCACCCCAGTGTGGCTTGGCGGGTGGGCGCTGGGGCTTCCCCTCCCACAGCAGGTGAGGGGAAGCCTTCTAGAAATAAAGGGTACAGTGGATCTAGGGTGACAAACTCAGTGTGGCTTGTCCAGAGTTGTCCCTTTTTTAGCACTAAAATTCCCACTTCCCAAGAATGACTACAGCCCCAGCGGGTTGCCCTAAGTAAGTAGGAAGCCAACTGTGTGGGGTCAGGGACCACGTGGAGTGGCTCACCTTTGAAGAAGAAGGTTTCCCCGCGGATGTTAGCAATGGCATCAAAATTGCCCTCACATCGATCAGGGACTGGGTCTGAGGGACTGGGGAGGAAGGACAGGTGAGCAAAGGGACGGGGGCTCCTTATGTCTTTGCTTACCCTTGACAGTCCTATGAGGCAGGGACTCTTACCATCCTATCCCCAGAGGACTCTAGGGATACAGGTGGCCACCCAAGCTCACATGACAGGTGATGACTCACCTTTCTGGGGGCTGGGGAGGAGGAGCCAGGGGTTTCCTCCTGGGCTTGTCATATGGGGTTTGGGATGCCTTCCCTGTGGGGAAAGAGGGAGGTGGGTGTGGGGAACCTGGCTGTTGTAGAAGCCCCAGGGCAGGCCATGAGGCTGATTTGGTAGGCCCACCACTCCCCATACCGTAGAGCTGCTGCAGGCCATCTCGGTCATCCTGGGACAGGCGGTACTTGTCAGGGTCACCCACTGGGCCCTGGTAGAAGGGCCTCATAATGGAGTTGGGTGCAGAGGAATGGCCTAGGCCCAGGGCATGGCCAAACTCATGGACAGCCACAGCAAACAGGTCAGTACCCTCACCATCTGAATGGGGGTGGGGGGGGAGAGTGGGCTGAAACTGAGGCTACCCCCACACCTGGGAAGGAGCAGCCTACGAAGTCCCTTGAAGCGGGGCCTGCTGGCCAGCAGGAACAGCCAGGAGACCCGCTGGAGGTGGCCCCAGCCTTCTCTGCCCAGACCCCTCTGTGAACCATTTCATCATCCCTGTATCCATTCACCCACTCAGCAGGGTGGGGCTGGCCTCAGGGCTTAAGAGACCCAGTGAGCACACAGAGGAAGGCAGGACCTTACCGATGGAGCCCTTTCCCAGTATGGGTTGCCTTGGTGCATAGATGGAGGGCAGGAACCTAGGGAGCACATGCAGTTCTCATGAGGAAGCCCCAGCCCCTGTCCCAGTCTGTGGTCAGATCCCCTCCTTTAGTGCCTCTTTCTGAGGGATCAGTCTTCTTGGTCCTGGCTCCCAAGACCTCCCCCATCCCCATTCCTATGGCCCAATCCCTCTTTCCCTTCCTCCTCCACCCCTCCCCCACCTCTCCTACCCGGATCCCCGCCCTTCTCTACTGCAGCCTCCCTCCTGTAAGACATTCTCAGACCGCAGGCAGTTGGCCGGCGCCAGCTTCTTCCCTCCACAGTGGTCTCTTCCCTTGGGATCCAGCCCAAGCACCAGGACTGAGCCTCTTCACACTCCAGCCTTGGCCAAACCCCAGTTCCTCATCAATCCATGAGTAGTCTTTAAAAGGCAGGAAAAGGCTAAGACACAGTCTGGCAACCCCATGGGGAGGCACAGATTTCCCCCTAGATGTCAATCTGCCTCATAGAAATTTTTTTTTTCTGAGACAGAATCTCAAGCTGTCACCAAACTCAAACTCTTGGGCTTAAGCGATTCTCTTGTCTCAGCCTCCAGAGTAGCTGGGACTACAGGTGCCCACCACAAGGCCTGGCTATTTTTTTTGTTGTTGCAGTTGTCATTGTTGTTCTAGCTGGCACGGGCTGGGTTTGAACCTGCCACCTTCAATGTATGTGGCTGGCGCCCTGCCGACTGAGCTATGGGCGCTGCCTCATGGAAATCTCTAGCTAGAGTTAGCAGTGGCGGGAGCAGGTTTATAGGAACTGACCTGGTGAATTGAAAAGCACATTTTACTGAGCCCCTAAAGGCCACTAGATGAGAGCCTAAGAATGAAACTTTCAGGCAAGTCCTAAAAAGAGTAGCAAGCAGTTGGCTTCATTTACTTCTCACCAAAACTCTATTTCCTATACCCATTTTGCAGAGGAGGAAACTGAGGCACAGAGAGGTCAAAGTAGTCAGCCAATGAAGTACCCTGGTTATGTCATCCTGCCTTTTCCAGAAATGACTCAGATGGTTTTGGTTAAATTGCATATATACTGACGAATTTCCATGTCAACTGTAGGTTTTCTTGTTGCTGAGTCCTCTTTTTCTGAGAAAATGGAGGAAGTTTGTTGTTTAAATCAAGGCAATCTCTTTCATCTCTCACCTCCCTTCCCTGCCTTGCTTCTCCTTGGTTGCACTGGGCTTCCGGGCCATGCACCCCTTCCTGCACCCTTCTCACGCCAAGCAGCTGGAGGAAATTACACAACCACAATCATCATGCAGGCTCAGCCCCAGGAGATTCCCGGAAGGCAGTCTGCAGAGCCCCTGGCTTGTCCTCCTACACTTGCCCTGGCTGGGCAGGTGGCCCTTGTGCACTCCCCCTTAGGGTCCATTCCAGGCTGCAGCCCCTCAGGCTTCCATCCAGCCCCAGCCCCCAGCTCTCAAGTCACAAATGTTGAGAAATTTGTTTCCTATTTCATCACAGTTGGACATTGATGTAATGTGTAACTTCCGGGCAGATAGCTTTATCTCCCCTGTGCTCATCTCCTGTCTCCCACCCTGCCTTGGGTGAGGACCTAGCCTCAATTACCTCCTCCAGGACAAGGACACTGTCCCACCCATACGTCCAAGCATTCCTGCATGCGTCTGTATACCCACCAATCACACACGTTCAGACTCCTCCCACACCATATTGCTCTGGAGTATTCCTGCCCAGCCAGGTTGTTAGGTCGTTAGGTCAGTGGTCTAAACTCAGTCTCTACTTCCTCCACTCTTCTCACATCTAACCTCACTGCAGTCTGAATTTTTCCCCTACCCAATGAGCCTGCAAGCACTAAGAAATCACATTGTCGTCTCGGCACCTGTGGCTCAATCGGCTAAGGCGCCAGCCACGTACACCTAAGATGGCGGGTTCGAATCCCCAGCCTGGGCCCGCCAAACAACAATGATGGCTGCAACCGAAAAATGGCCGGGCGTTGTAGCGGGTGCCTGTGGTCCTAGCTACTTGGGAGGCGGAGGCAGGAGACTCGCCTGAGCCCAGGAGTTGGAGGTTGCTATGAGCTGTGATGCCATGGCATTCTACCCAGGGGGATTAGCTTGAGGCTCCATCTCAAAAAAAAAAAAGAAATCACATTGTCCTTGGATGAGCAAACACAGGCCATGTAGCTCCCTGGCCTTGTTTGCTGCCCTGGTCACTGCTGAATACCTTTCTTCTCTCTTGTTCTTATCACCTTACCTTGTTCTTTCTCCACCTCCACTGATTCCTTCTTCTCTCCTGCTGCCTACCCCTTAGACATGGCTCCCTTGTCCTCCCATCTCCATGGCTCTGAACCTGATCTTCAGTCTATGCTTTCCTCCCAGGAACCTTCCCAACTCCCATGGCATGCTGACTCTCAAATTTGCCATATGGCTCAGCTCTGACAGCAGCTGGCAACACACAGAACACAGCTCTGAGCCAGGCTCCGTGCTGAGAGCTGTAGGTGCATCACTCATTTAATCCACAAACCCATACTACCAGCAGGTACTATTTCTCCCCACTTCTCAGAAAAGGAAAACTGAGTACAATGAGGTTAAGTAACTTATACATTACAAGTGGAGGCACCTTGAGTTGAGTTCAGCTTCAAAGCCCGAGTTCTTAATGCTGCAGCACTCAGCCTCTCCATCCTGTGCTTTCCCAACCCCTCAAGAGTCTGGGCACCCTCCCCAGCTGCCCCCTCCTCCCCTTCACTCAGAACCCCCCAGCAGACACAACTAAAGCAGTCACTATGGGGCTACAAAGAGCGGGGCCTGCCCCAGGTGAGACCAACAGAGGTGCAATTCCTCCTACAGAGCTCCTGTGGGATCAGGCTCCTTTCCCACTGAGACCACATCCTTGCTCAGCTTCTAGTCTCTTCCTGCTTCCCTTTCCCCTGAGCATATACCCCAAGAAATCACTTGCACAAGAATTTCCGTCTGGAACTCCACATCTGGGGAACCTGACCTAGGACTGCAGAGTTCAAGTTCCAGAGCAGCAGCCTCAACTGCCTACACCCCACCTTCATGCCAAAACCATCCAAACCTTTAGTCACCTCTGCCAGCTGCCAGCCTACTCCTTCCACACGCTTCCCACCTGCATCCTCCAGGGCCTGAGCTTGACCTTGGATGTCATCGTGCCTCTTTATCTCCCTTGTCCCCAGGATCCAGCCAGATCCAAATCACTGCCCTTCCTAACTGACCTTCCCTCCTATCTATCCACTGCCCCTTCCCCAGGATCAACTACCATCTCCTACCTGCACCCTGCAAGAACCTCTCATCTCCCCACCTCTACCTTGCGCCCTCCCACTACAGCCAGTGTTATTTCCAGAATGTAAAACCCTTCTATGACTCCCTACTGCCTTCAGAATCCTATGGTCCCAACTAGACACTTTGTGATAATGGGACATTCTGCAATCTCCCTACTGACATCAGGCAAGCTGGTCTCCCTCTGTCACCCAGGCTAGAGTGCAGGGGTGCCATCACAGCTCACTGCCACCTCAGACTCCCAGGCTCACGAGATCCTCCTACCTCATTCTCCTGAGTAGCTGGGAAGACAGGCACACACCACCAAACCTGGCTTATTTTTCTTTTTCTTTTTTATTTTTGGAGACAGTCTCACTTTGTCACCCTTGGTAGAGTGCTGTGGCATCATAGCTCACAGCCACCTCCAACTCTTGGACTTAAGCAATTCTCTTGCCTTAGCCTGCCAAGTAGCTGGGACTATAAGCACCTGCCACAATGCGCAGCTATTTTTTTTTTTTTTAAGAGATGAGATTTCACTCCGGCTCAGGTTGGTCTCGAACCTGTGAGCTCCACCTGCCTCAGCCTCCCAAGTACTGGGATTACAGGTGTGAGCCACCTTGCCCGGCCTTTTTTGTTTGTTTGCTTGTTTGTTTGTTTGAGACAAGAGTCTCACTCCGTAGCCCTAGGCAGAGTGACTTGGCATCATAGTTCACTGCAACCTGAAACTCCTGGGTTCAAACAATCCTCTTGCCTCAGCCTACCAAGTAGCTCATACTGCAGGTGCTGCCACAATGCCTGGTTAATTTTTTTATTTTTTTGTACAGACGAAGTCTCACTCTTACTCAGGCTGGCCTTGAACTCCTGGCTTCAAGCAATCCTCTGACCTTGGCCTCCCAAAGAAACAGAATTACAGGCAAGAACCACTGCACATGGACTGATGCTATATTTTTGCCTTTTAGCCTTGGATGTCCCTGGCTATTTCTCCCCCATTGGGTCTCCCCCATTGGGTCCCTGACTATCTCAGGCTCAGGCAGCTCACTGGTTATACTTTCTTACCATAGATCCTGCTCCCCATGTACCCCAGGAAAGCAGGATCTTGTCTGTCTGGACTTGTGCAGCCAGTATGTATGTGTATAGACACATATACATATTGAGTGAATGGATTACCCTTCCAGGAAGCATCCCCTAGCCCAAGAGCTTTGGTCAACTTCTCACTTGAGCACCCATAGGCTAGAGGACTTCCTCTGTTGAGATTCTGTGTAGTTGTGTCACTATGTGTGTAGTAATTGCCGATCACTCTTCTGACTCAGCTGCTGAACAGTCTTCTTTTTTCCTCTGTAACTCTTCAGCCCCAGCTCAGAACTGGGAATCTGATAGGTCTCTGTGATAGCTAATTTTATGTGTCAATTTGGCCTGGCTATGGTCCCCAGTTGTTTGGTCAAACACCAGTCTAGGTTTGCTGTGAAGGTATTGTGTATGTGATCAACATCTAGGATCAGTTGACCTAAGTAAAGCAGATCACCCTCCATGATGTAGGGGCCCGCATGCAGTCAGTTCAAGGCTGTAAGAGCAAAAACTGAGGTTTCCCAGAAAGGAAGGAATTTGGTTTCAAGATTGTAACAAATCAGTGTGAGGCTGGATGAGGTGACTCATGCCTATAATCCTAGCACTCTGGGAGGCCAAGGCAGGTGGGTTTTGCTTGAGCTCATGAGTTTGAGACCAGCCTGAGCAAGAGCGAGACACTGTCTCTAACAAATAGTTGGGTGTTATGGCAGGCACCTGTAGTCCCAGCTACTCAGGAGGATCGCTTGAGCCCAAGAGTTTGAGGTTGCTGTTAACTATGATGCCATTGCACTCTAGCCTGGGGGACAACGTGAGACTCTCAAAAAAAAGAAAGAACAAAGTCATTGTGGTGGGTCCCTACAGTCCAGCTACTGGGGAGGCTGAGGCAAGAGGATTACTGGAACCTAGAAGTCTGAGGTTGCTGTGAGCTATGACACCACAGCACTTTACCCAGGGGAACAGAGTGAGACTCTGTCTTAAAAAAAGGACTGTAGGCTCGGCGCCTGTGGCTCAAGTGGCTAAGGTGGTGGGTTCGAATCCAGCCCAGGCCCTCCAAAACAACAATGACAGCTGCAACCAAAAAACAACCAGGCTTTGTGGTGGGTGCCTGTGTTCCCAGCTACTTGGGAGGCTGAGGCAGGAGACTCGCTTGAGCCCAGGAGTTGAAGGTTGCTGTGAGCTGTAATGCCACGGCACTCTACCCAGGGGGACAGCTTGAGGCTCTGTCTCAAAAAAAAAAAAAAAAAGGACTGTAAAAGAAATTCTGCCTGAGTTTCTAGCCTGTCCTACAAATTTTGGACTTGTCAGCCCCCATGATCCCTGTGAGCCAATTCCCTAAAATAAATCTTTTTAGACACCCATAAATCCTATTGGTGCTGTTTCTCTGGAGACCCCTAACTGATACAGCCTCATCCTTGGGTGTAATTTTTTTCTTTTTCTTTTTTTAAGAGACAGAGTTTCACTTTATCCCCCTCCATAGAGGGCCATGGCATCACAGCTCATAGCAACCTCCAACTCCTGGGCTTAGGCAATTCTCTTGCCTCAGCCTCCCGAGCAACTGGGACTACAGGCACCTGCCACAACGCCTAGCTATTTTTTCTTGCAGTTTGCCCGGGGCTGGGTTTGAACCCGCCACCCTCGGTATATGGGGCCAGTGCCCTACCCACTGAACCACAGGCACCGCCCTCCTTGGGTGTAATTTAAACCTAACTCTAATTCTTTTTTTTTTTTTTTCAAAGACAGAGTCTTACTATGTCACCCTTAGTAGAGTGCCATGGCGTCACAGCTCATGGCAACCTCAAACTCTTGGGCTTACGCGATTCTCTTGCCTCAGCCTCCCAAGTAGCTGGGACTACAGGTGTCCACCATAACACCTGGCTATTTTTTGTTGTAATTGTCATTGTTGTTTAGCAGGCTGGGGCTTGGTTTGAACCCACCTGTCCCCATGTATGTGGCAGCACCATAACCACTGAGCTATGGGGTGGAGCCTTAAACCTAATTATTATTATTTTTTTTTTGTAGAGACAGTCTTACTTTATCACCCTCAGTAGAGTGTTGTGACATCACAGCTCACAGCAACCTCCAACTCCTGGGCTTAGCCTTGCCTCAGCTTCCCGAATAGCTGTGACTACAGGCACCCACCACGCACCACAACACCTGACTATTTTTTGTTGCATTTTGGCTGGGACCGGGTTCAAATCTACCACCCTCGGTATATGGGGCTAGCGCCCTACCGTCTGAGACACAGACGCTGCCCAAACCTAATTCTTAAGGACAGACCTGGGGAAAAGACTGCTCTGAGGAGGGAAGATTTTACCTTTTGATCCAAAAGTCCAGGTCTCTTCATCATCAAAATGAGTATCACCAGAAATGGGGTGCTCCCCGGGGAAGAAGGCATGGGCCAGGGTGCCCCCCAGCCCGTCAAAGGGGTAGCTATCCTGATGGTAGGCCCGGGCAAAATCAATGAGGATGTCAGGTTCCTGGTGGTGAGAAGAATCTACCTCGTGGAACTTGAGGTCTGTCTCAACACCCCATGCAGTCAGGGCATGGCTCATGAGGACTCGCACAGTCTCGTGGCTTAGCTGAGAGCTCTGGGGAAAAGATCGAACCCTGGAGAGAGAGGAGGGATGAGTAAGGTTGACCATGGAGGGAAAAGGCAGCCATTCAAGCTGGGGCCCCACAGACAGGCATAAGATTGGGTGGGCTCCGAGACCTACTTCCACGTCAGGGTTCGCTTCTTCCACATACTGCCACTCAGAGCATACCGGCGCCGGCGCCTGACCAGCCCTGCCACCCCCAGCACATCTGGCAGGGAGCAGCGGGGCTTATGCATGGTAGCTATTGTCAGTGAATCTGCAGGAAACAGTTGGTGGGAGAGAATGTCAGCAGTAGGACAGCCTGACTTAATCATGGCATCAGCCAATTTTCTAGGTGAGAAAACTGAGGTTTGGAAAAGTTAAGCAATTTGCCCAAGAGGCCCTACCACCTGGATTTGAATTCAGACAGACTGCCTCTGGAAGCCAGCTCACATCAAGCCATTACTACTTCCTTTCTAAGTGGCCTTGCCCTCTCCATTTTTTTTTTTTTTTTGAGATGGAACCTCAAGCTGTCCCCCTGGGTAGAGTGCCATGGCATCACAGCTCATAGCAACCTCCAACTCCTGGGCTCAAGCAAGTCTCCCGCCTCCGCCTCCCAAGTAGCTGGGACCACAGGCGCCTGCCACAGCGCCTGGCCATTTTTTGGTTACAGCCATCATTGTTGTTTGGCGGGCCCGGGCTGGGGATTCAAACCCACCACCTTAGGTGTATGTGGCTGGCACCTTAGCCCCTTGAGCCACAGGCACTGAGCCATCCACTTTTTTTTTTTGAGACAGACTCTCAGGTAGTTGCCCTGAGTAGAGTACGATGTGGGTCACAGCTCACAACAACCTCTAACTCTTGGGCTTAAGCAATTCTTTTGCCTCAGCCTCCCAAGTAGCTGGGATTACGGGCACCCACCACAACGCCTGGCTATTTTTTGGTTGTAGTTGTTGTTTGACAGGCCTGGGCTGGATTTGAACCTGCCAGCTCCTGTGTATACAGCTGGTACCTTAGCGGCTTGAGTTACAGGCACTGAGCTGCCTTGCCCTCTCTACCTTGTCCTGAGTGGACTGGCTGCCTCCAGCTGGTGCTCAGAGGCTCAGGCTGATCTTCTGTTCTGTTTCCCTGGACCCTCTGAGTCCAGAGTGCAGCCCCTGAAGAAAGGAGCCCTGGGAGTGAAGCAAGGACCCCTTCTTTTGAGGCTGGAACCTCTGCAAGTTGCTTGCACCTCACACCATTGTTTCCAAGTCCTCATCATATCCAGAGTCCAGAGTCTCCAGGCCAGCTGGGTGTTCGGCCCCCTGTGGCAAGCCACCCCCTCTCAGGTTAGGTCCACTGGAATCCCCTTTCCTGGATCAGCTCCATTCCCAGCAGCATCTTCACCCTTTTTTTTTCTTTTTTTAGAGACAGAGTCTCACTTTATCGCCCTCAGTAGAGTGCCATGGCATCACAGCTCATAACGACCTCCAGCTCTTGGGCTTAGGTGATTTTCTTGCCTCAGCCTCCAGAGTAGCTGGGACTACAGGCGCTTGCCACAACACCCGGCTATTTTTTGTTGCAGTTTGGCTGGGGCCAGGTTCAAACCCTCCATTCTTGGTATATGGGGCTGGCACCCTGCCCGCTGAGCCACAGGTGCCACCCTGCCTCTTCATCTTTAAATTAAGGTCAAACCATATCTCATTTGTTGAGATGAAAGATAATAATTGAGACATATTACGCCAGATACTGTTCTAGGCTGTTCATGAGAGTGGCCAAAACACAATAAAGGTCCTGCCCTCTTTTGTAGTTGGCCAGGATCCTTCAACTACTTCCAAAGTATACACAACAAATTCAACTGCTTCTAGCCACATGTATCACCCCCAATCCAGGCCACCTACATCACTGGATGGTGATGCCTGAATGGTACAGAGCTTGGTCTCAGAGCTCCTACCCTTCATCCATCCAGAAATCTAAAATTGCACATCAGATCAAGTTGTTTCAGATCACCCTTGGAATCAAACCCAAACAGCTTCAAGGCCCCTAGACAAGGCTCTTGCCAAGGCTCTTCAGCCATCCTTTCACTCCAGGCTCACAATCTCATGCATGCCACACATCCTTTTCATTTGCCTGGAACACTCTTTTCCCACATTTTCCCATGGCTGGTTCCTCCTCTTTGCGGTCTCAGCTGAGGTATAACATCTTTCAGAGGCCCCCGTCCTGAGCAGACCAACCCCTCAATACCATTAGCACTGTATTTTCTTCAAACACTCACCACTATCTGAAATAATCTTGCATACATATGTTTTTGATCTGTGTACTACATCCCTCTGTGATCTACATCCCTCTAGCATGTACATCTGTAATCTATATTCCTCTAGCATGTCGGTTCCGTGAGAGCGGGGACCTATCTACTTTATTCACCATTGCACCAAGGTAGCCTGAAATGGCCTGCCATGTAAGAGATTCTCTATAGCTGTTTATGGAAAGATGAATGCCCGAAAACCTCCCGGGCAGGGACCTGACATCAGCACCCTCATGACTTCCATGTTTCAGGAGCAACCTGAAGTTTAGAATGCCGGTCAAGGTGGGGCACCTCGGAGGCAGGGCAGGGGAGTGGTGGTAGGGCCACCTACCCATGATGCCGGTCTCTGGCAGCCCGGCGAACCTCTGCATGACCTTGATGGCATCCCGCAGCTTCTCAGGGCTCTGAAGCTGAGCCTGGGCGGGGTGGGGTGGTGGCAGGTAGCCATAACGGGTCAGCCAGTCCTAGGCCATGGAAGTGGACAGGTGAAGCAGACAGGGTAAAAGGGATAGGCTCTCCCAGTCCACCACCCTGGAAGCCCTGCCCCTCCCAGGCGTAGGAGCCCAGGGCCCCCAGCCTGGATGCCGGTCAGCCCCCTCCCGAAGTGAACTCCAGCCTGGCGTTTGCCAGACTGCGAGGACCCAGTAGTCGGGGTCCCCAGACCCCATCCTTTGTCACTTTAAAAATTCAAATCTGACCTCCTGCCTTCACCGGACCCCCAGCTTCCCTTCCCCAGCCTCCCCGCGGACCCCGCACTCACCACACCCAGGCTCACATCTTGCCCGGTGGGCTTCGGGGCGAGTCCCCGCGGCAGCAGCAGAGGCAGCAACAGCGCCAGGAGCCGGAGCCTGGGGCGAAGCACCTGCAGCCGCATGGCGCGGCTCGAAAGGGGTCTGACTCAGTCGCCCTGGGGACCTGGGGGAGGAAGTTCGGGCCAGAGAGGGTCGGGGGGACCTGACACCGGATAGGAGGGGCCGGCAGGAAGACCGGAGTGTGTTGGGGGCCTGGGGTCCCGGAAGGCACGATAGTGTCGGGGGCGCGCTGGAGAGTCAGCTGAGGGCCCGGGGTCCTGGGGTCGTTCGCTGGGTCTGGTAGGAATGGGGGTCCCAGGAGGGCTGAGAAAGAGAGGACCAAGGTCGGCTTCCGGCTCCGCTGCGGCGGCCTTTCAGGGTCCCGGGCCTGGTCCTGTCCCCGCCGGGACGCTGCACCGGCTTCCCCACTTCCCAGGCTCTATCGGCTGGCCGGGTAGGGCGGGGCGGCTCGGGCGCACCTCAGTAAGCGGTGAGGGCGCGGCTGGGGAAGTGGCCAAATCTTCCCAAGTCCAGCGAGAAGGGGCCGGTCCTGCGGTGGCTCCCGTCCCCCTGCCAGTACCTAGGGAATCTCCTCCCAGTGCTTCAAAGCCCCAGGGCCCGGCAGGTCGCCCAGATGGGGAGAGGCCGTGAGCATCCCCTGCTGCCACCCCAGCTTCTCCTCCCCCGACGCGGTGCACAAGTTTCTCTTCCCAGATTCTGGTTCTGGTGGGGCTCCCCGAAGCAGGACTCGCTTCTGCTTTCTCAGAGCCGCGCAGCCCTGGAGAGGGACAGCCCAGGGCTTCCATCCCCCACTCCCTCCACCCGCGCTGCCTTCCTGGGGACCCCTGCTGAGGGCCTACAGAGTGCGGGGGAATTTCCGGGCAGCTGGAGGTTGGGAAGGAAGCCTCCCTTCTCAGCAGGGTCCCGGCCCGCCCCCTGCCCGTGCAGGGCCGCCCGACTGTGTACGCTGCTGCCGCTGCCCGAGGTGCGGATGTTCATTGTCCCAACCCTCGTGGGCTGCGCGCAGGTCTCTGTCTCTGTGCACCGTGACCGTGGCACTTCAAGATACCAGACGCAGGGGGCTGCTCCATGACGCGCCTGATCTCCCCAAGTACTAGAGACATTTAAATCCGGTTCCCCGCACAGAAGCTGGAGCGCCTCCTGGCCCTCTACCAGGAGCTGGGGACAGAGGAGCGGGTGGGAAGAGATCAGGAAGTAGAAATTTGGGGACCAGCAGAGCCGCCGCTCCCGCTCGGAGAGCACCTGGCTAGGAGGCCGGGCAGGCTAAGAAGGATCTGAGGGAACCCTGGAGGGGGCCTTCCTGATGAGGGGCGGGAGCGTGAGTTAAACCTCACTGGATCTTGGCAGCTGCTAGGAGCCGGAGTAGTGAGAGCAGCCCATTTATATTTTAGACAAAATAAACAGTTGGCAGGATGAGAGAGCTGGAGATGCAAACTAAAATACTGAGATCCTGTATCAGTCTGCTAGAGCTACTATGACAAAACACCACAGACCAGGTGGCTCAAACTGAAATGTATTTTCTCACAGTTCTGGAGGCTTGGAAGTCCAAGGTCAAGGTGCTGTCAGGGTTGGTTTTTTCTGGGACATCTTTCCTTGGGCTTGCTGATGGCCACCCTCTTTCTGTCCCCTCACTTGGTCCCCCCTCACATGCCTGCACACACACCTGGTGTATCTCTCTCTGTCTCTACTGTCACCCTGAGCAGAGTGCTGTGGCTTCATCATAGCTCACAGCAACCTCAATCTCTTGGGCTCAGGTGATCCTCTTGCCTCAGCCTCCCCAGTAGCTGAGACTATAGGTACCTGCCACAAGTCTGCAGCTAGTTTTCCTATTTTTCAGGGTCTCTCTCTTACTCAGGCTGGTCTCAAACTCCTGAGCTCAAGGGAATCTCCCGCCATGCAAGAATTATAGGCATGAGCCACTGCACCCTGCCTCTTCCTTTTCTTTCTTTTTTTTTTTTTTGAGACAGTCTCACTATGTCATCCGCGGTAGAGTACCCTGGCATCACAGTTCCCAGCAACCTCAAACTTGGGCTTAAGCGATTCTCTTGCCTCAGCCTCCCAAGTAGCTGGGACAACAGGTGCCCACCACAACGCCTGGCTAGTTTTTGGTGGTAGTTGTCATTGTTGTTTGGCAGGTGCCTGGCTGGGTTCCAACCACCAGCTCTGGTGTATGTGGCTGGTACCCTAGCCGCTGAGCTACAGGCACCAAGCCCAGCCTCTTCCTTTTCTTATGAGGACACCCTTCCTCATTTTTTTTGTTCTTTTTCTTAGTTTTGTATTAATATGAGGGTACAGGCTCGGCGCCTGTGGCTCAATCGGCTAAGGCGCCAGCCACGTACACCTACGGTGGCGGGTTCGAATCCCCAGCCCGGGCCCGCCAAACGACAATGATGGCTGCAACCAAAAAATGGCCGGGCATTGTGGCGGGCGCCTGTGGTCTCAGCTACTTGGGAGGTGGAGGCAGGAGACTCGCTTGAGCCCTGGAGTTGGAGGTTGCTATGAGCTGTGACGCCATGGCACTCTACCCAGGGGGATAGCTTGAGTCTCCGTCTCAAAAAAAAAAAAAAATATGAGGGTACAAACCATTAGGTTATATAATTTTACACATGACAGGTAAAAATCAGAGTTGTAGTTGTGTCTTGCACCCAGGGAAGGTGCCATGTATCATGCATTATGGGTGGAAAGCTACCGAACCCCCATTTTCCTCCCCCGTTCTTGAGTTTGAGGTTTTCTTTGGTGTGGACCCTTCCACTTAAATTTTTATAGAGATAAGTTCTTGCTCTGTCACCCAGGCTTAGCTCATTGCAGCCTTGATCTCCTGGACTCAAGCTCCTACCACAACTGGCTAATGTTATTTATTTATTTATTTAGGGCACTTTGTTGCCCTCAGTGGAGTGCTGTGGCGTCATAGCTCACAGCAACCTCAAACGCTTGGGCTCAAATGATCCTCTTGCCTCAGACTCTCCAGTAGCTGGGACTACAGGTGCCTTCCACAACACCCAGCTGTTTTTAGAGATAATATCTTGCTCTGGCTTAGGCTGGTATCCAACTTCCAACTGGTAAACTCAGGTAATCCAGCCGCCTCACCCTCCCAGAGTGCTAGGATTATAAGCGTGAACCACCACGCCTGGCCACCTGCAGCTGTTCTTTTATTATTATTATTATTATTAGATCATAATTTTGTACACTGGTGCATTTATGGGGTTCAGGGCACTGCTTCAATATACAGGCTCGGCGCCTGTGGCTCAATTGGCTAAGGCGCCAGCCACGTACACCTAGGGTGGCAGGTTCAAATCCCCAGCCCAGGCCCGCCAAAACAACAATGATGGCTGCAACCAAAAGGTGGCTGAGCGTTGTGGCAGGCGCCTGTGGTCCCAGCTACTTGGGAGGCTGAGGCAGGGGACTCGCTTGAGCCCAGGAGTTGGAGGTTGCTATGAGCTGTGATGCCATGGCACTCTACCCAGGGGGATAGCTTGAGGCTCCGTCTCAAAAAAAATATATATAGACAATGTAAAATGCTTACATTGAACTAAGTAACACATCCATCAGTGCAGCTGTACTTATATGAAAGTTGTGGCCTTCCTCTGTGGGAAAGAAACTGTTAACACAGTTAAATACCTCCTTCTTAGCAAAACAGAAAGTGGATATATGTGTGACAGACAAAAGATGTATTCTGCAGTCTTGTTTGGCTACAGAGATGGACTGTTTTAAAACAAATTGAGAGGCTTAGCACCTATAGCTCAAGTGGCTAAGGTGCCAGCCACATACACCAGAGCTGGTGGGTTCAAATACAGCCTGGGCCCACCAAACAACAATGACAACTACAACCAAAACATAGCTAGGCATTGTGGCAGGTGCCTGTAGTCACAGCTACTTGGGAGGCTGAGGCAAGAGAATCACTTAAGTCCAGGAGTTGGAGGTTGCTGTGAGCTGTGACACTAAGGTACTCTACCCAGGGTGACAGCTTGAGGCTCTGTCTCAAAAAAAAAAAAAAATTGAGATTTGTCAACTGACTTGGAGTATAGTGAAAAAATGTAGTGTGAGGTGGCACATGTGGCTCAGTGAATAGGGCACTGGCCCCATATACTGAAGGTCGCAGGTTTGAAACTGGCCCCAGCCAGACTACAACGACAGCAAAAATAACCAGGTGTTGTGGTGGGTGCCTGTGGTCCCAGCTACTCAGGAGGCTGAAGCAAGAGAATCGCCCAAACCCAAGAGCTGGAGATTGCTGTGAGCTGTGAGCCCATAGCACTCTACCAAGGAAGACAAAGTGAGACTCTGTTTCTAAAAAAAGAAAAGAAAAGGAAAGAAAAATGTAGTGTGATATTTCAATAAAACAAAATAGAAAAACTAGCCGGACATTGTGGCAGGCAACTATGGTCCCAACTACTCAGGAGGCTGAAGCAAGAGGATTATTGGAGCCCAAGAGTTTGAGGTTTCTGTGAGCTATGATTACACTCCAGCACTCTACCCAGGGTGACAGTCAGACTCTGTCATAAATGAAAGTCACAAAAGACTACATGCTACTGTATACATGGTTCCATGTATAGGCTGTTTTGGAAAAGACATTATTACAATGAAAGAAAGCAGATCAGTGGTTGCCAGGGGGTAGGGGTAAGGAGAGGATTGATTGCAAAGGGGCATAGCAAACTCTGGGTGATTCGTCATGATTGTGATGGTAGTTATGCTGCTACCCTCCCCCTACACACACACACCTGCATACATATACTGTATATAATTTTTTTTGAGACAGAGTCTCACTTTGTCACCTTTAGTAGAGTGCCGTGGCATCATAGTTCACAGCAACAGGTGCTATGGTGGTCTTGCTGTGGCTCAGGCTGGTCTCTAACCTGTAAGTTCAGGCAATCCACCCACCTCGGCCTCCCAAGTGCTGGGATTACAGGTGTGAGCACTTTTTTTTTTTGAGATAGGGTCTCAGTTCTGTTGCCCAGGCCTGAGTGCAGTGGCCTGGTTATAGCTCACTATAACCTCAAATTCCTGGGTTCAAGAGGTCCTCCCCCCTTAGCATCCCAAAGTGCTACAATTAAATGCTTAATAAGTGGTATCTTTATTTTGTTTGTTTTGAGACAAAGTTTCAGTCTGATGCCCTGAGTAGAGTGCTGAATTTCTTTTTTCTTTCCTTTTTTTTTTTTTTAAGTAGTGTGACATTATTGCCCTTGGTAGAGTCCTGTGGCATCATAGCTCAGAGCAACCTCCAGCTCTTGGGCTTAGGTGATTCTCTTGCCTCAGCCTCCTGAGTAGCTGGGACTACAGGTGCCCACCACAATGCCTGGCTATTTTTTGTTGCAGTTTGGCTGGGACTGGGTTTGAACCCACCACCCTCAGTATATGGGGCTGGCACCCTACCCCTGAGCCATAGGCATTGCCCTAGAGTGCCATATTTCTTTCTTTCTTTTTTTTTTTTTTTTTTGAGACAGAGCCTCAAGCTATCCCCCTGAGTAGAGTGCCATGGCATCACAGCTCATAGCAACCTCCAACTCCTGGGCAAGCGAGTCTCCTCCCTCCGCCTCCCAAGTAGCTGGGACCACAGGCGCCTACCACAATGCCCGGCCATTTTTTGGTTGCAGCCATCATTGTTGTTTGGTGGGCCCGGGCTGGGGATTCGAACCCGCCACCTTAGGTGTACGTGGCTGGTGCCTTAGCCAATTGAGCCACAGGCGCCAAGCTGAGTGCCATATTTCAACATAGCTCAGAGTAACCTCAAACTCCTAGGCTCAGGCAATTCCCTTGCCTCAGCCTCCCAAATAGCTGGGACTACAGGCACCTACCACAACAGTCGTCTAGTTTTGTTTTCCCTGTATTTAGTAGAGTTGGGGGTCTTGCTCTTGCTCAGGCTGGTCATGAACTTCTGAAGCAATCTACCTGCCTCAACCTCCCAAAGTGTTAGGAATACAGGTGTGAGCCACTGTGGTGACCAGCCAATACTACCTATTGTTCACAGATGTCATATATCTTGTAAAAGCCTGGAGGCATAGGGTGCTTCTGTGGATCAGCAGGGAGGGCAGTGGCATCTGCCGGTGTCCTACTGGCCTCTGGATGTCAACATAGACTGCCTAGGTCCTGTGAGATCCAGGATGGCTTCCCCAGGTAGGAGACCCTGATCTAACACCCAGGTGAGATGTGCTCAGGAAATGGGTGGGTAGGTGGGGAAAGGCATTCTAGGTTGAGCATGGGCCTGGGCTTCTTTGGGCAGGCCAGAGAACAGATGAGGGCTGGGTGGTCAACCCTCCCTACTTAGCCAGACATATCCCAGCCTCCCCAGGACTTCCCTGAG
Source organism: Galagoides demidoff (assembly GCA_963574575.1). Taxonomy (NCBI): domain Eukaryota; kingdom Metazoa; phylum Chordata; class Mammalia; order Primates; family Galagidae; genus Galagoides; species Galagoides demidoff. Next base: position 27,129 of record CAUYQV010126337.1, on the reverse strand, counting down.
TCACTGTGTCCTTCTATCTGTCCTCCTCCTGGGTCAGCAAGAGGCTATGTAGGAGAGATCTAGGGGGCTTCAAGCGCTGGGTGCCAGGACTCAGTCCAGCAGAGAAACTAGAGGCCAGGACTCCTAGGTCCATAGAAGGTTGGAAATGAGATTCAAATGTCCAAAGAGTAACAGCTGATAGGCAAGCTGGGATGAGGAGTCTGCAATGTATTCACAAACAAATAACTTTACCTCAGAGCTTTACCTCTCAGATGGTGTGAGGTAATGAGCTACAATGTACTGAACTACAATGTGACATGCAGATGAGTTGCCTCTGGTGGCCATGGGGAGGATTACCAGCAATGACTAATTGCTGGCACTTCACCCTTTTGTTCATACCCCTACAAAATAGTGCACTATCACCCCCACTTTACAGATGGAGAAGCTGAGGGCTGCAGAGATTATTCAGCGGAATGGCACAAGTGTACACATCTGGTAAGTAGCCAAACTGGAATTTGGACTGAAGCCATGGCCTTGTGATGCCAGTGCCCACAAACCAAGCTCCTTTGCTGTATTGTTTTATTAGTTCATTTCTGGTTTACAGGTCTACACTGCCTCCCATGTCCTGGGTGGACTGTGAACCTTCTGGGAGCAGACCTTGATCATTTCATCTCCAGATGAGCTCAGCCCTCATGGGTGTGGTATGTGTGGGGCCCACGGTGACTGGCATTTGGTTGCAGCTGTCATTGTTGTTTGGCGGGCCCAGGCTGGATTTGAACCTGCCAGCTCAGGTGTATGTGGCTAGCTCCTTAGCCACTTGATCCACAGGCACCAAGCAGTGACTGTCATTTGGAAGGGACACTGAACTTATATTTTTTTTTCTTTCTTTTATTTATTTATTTATTTTTTGCAGTTTTTGGCCTGGGCCGGGTTTGAACCCGCCACCTCCAGTATATGGGGCTGGCGCCCTACTCCTTGAGCCACAGGCACCACCCTGAGCTTATATTTTTTAAGGGGTTATGTGGCAGCACCCAGGGGAGGCTGGGACATCTTCAACCCTACAAAGACTATAAGGCCACTCCTACAGGTGCCAGGTGAGGTGGTTCTAAGACAGTGGTTCTCAACCTTCCTAATGCTGCGATGTATTGTCATTGTTACAAAGGGGTCTTGACCCACAGGTTGAGAACCGCTGCTCTAAGGTGACTATCTGGGTCCCTTTGCAAAGGAATGGGCAACCTCTACACTCTCCTGGCAGGAAAATTTGTCCCACCCTTGGGACCTAAGAATCCCAGCCTCAAACCCACCCTTCCAAGCAGTCTTTGTACCCCTTCTCCCATAAACCAGAACCAGCTCCTACCCTCCTATTTTTCTAGAACCCAGGTAATAGACTTATAGCCATCTCAAGAGTTAGAAGTCCTGACCTCCAGCCAGAGGTGTGTGTGGACCCAGCTGATACTTAGGGGCAAAAGCTGTTGATGCATGATCCTCTCCAACTTCACTCAATGATATTCTGTCAAAGCTGGAAATCAGCGAAGGAGAACCCACTTACACTGTGGAAACTGGCAAATGCAACAGCTCAGAGCTTTTATTTTAACTAGAGAGCCTATTGCTACAGATTTACCAGTATACCACTCTCCAAATCCTCTGCTTGTCCTGCTCTCCAGGCCGGGGGCCCCTGTCATAAGGCCCAGGGAGCCCTGGAGTTCTGAAGAAAATCATAAGCAGCTATTAGGCCATGGCTGGGGCATCACTCCACATACAAGGTGCATCACTCCACACACAAGGTGCTCTGGGCTGGGCCCTGGAATCCAGCCCTGCATCCTCTCATCTCCATAACAAGACCTCTGTCCCAGACTGGAGCGAGAGGGCCCAGCCCTGCACAAATCAAAAACTGAAAGTCCCAAGTTTGGAGCCACACAGACTCAAGCATGGCCCTGTCACTTTATATTTATTTATTTATTTATTTTTGAGACAGAGTCTCACTTTATCACCCTCCGTAGAAATCCACGGTGTCAGCCTCTCTTGCTTCAGCCTCTCAAGTAGCTGGGACTACAGGCACCTGCCACAACATCTGGCTGTTTTTAGAGATGGTGTCTTGATCTTGCTCAGGCTGGTCTCCATCTCATGAGCTCAAGGAATCCACTGGCCTTAGCCTCCCTAAGTGCTAGGATTACAAGGATGAGCCACCAGTCCAAGTCTAAGTCACTTTAGCCGTCTGAGCTACAGTGTCCTCATCTGCAGCATGGCAATCAGTGAAGAACATGAACATAATTCCGCACTGCTGCTGTTCACTTTGTAGTTCTGCCCAGGGGACCCCAAGCAGGGTCTGACACAGTCGCTCAGTTAGACTGCCTGGTAGGATTGGCCTCAGACCAAGACGGAGGCAACTTTTCCTGGCACTTACCTGGCCATTCTGGCCACCAGGGGGCGCCCCAGCCCCTCCTGCGGCACCACCCCTTCACCTGTGCCAGCCGCGCACCTGGCGCCGCCTCCGGAAGAGGGGACCGGGACCACTGGGACCTCAGAGGGAACCCGACCGAGGCCGGTGAGATCCTAGAGGGCGTCGAGGGCGAGGCTCTTCGAGCTTTGGGCAGGAGCGGGCGGGCCAGGTAGGTGGGGAAGGATGGAGAGGGGTTGAAGGAGAAGCCAGGACGGGGACCTTTTCCTGGAACCACCGGGAAGCTGGAGGAACCGGCAGGAAGCAAAGTGGAGGCTTACTTCGGACGCCTGGGGCTGGGGGTCATGCGTCGAGGGCCCTGATCCGGAGTTGAGGTGCTCAGCGCCTGCTCGGAGAGGAAAGGATAGGAGTAGGGACGCTCGAATTTCCAGGGCGGGGGCGAGCGGGGACGAGCGCGGGCCCACGATGGGGAGACCCTGAGAGATCCTGGGGGTGGCTGGGTTGGGAGCGCCGACATCTGAGACCTCGGAGCAGGGCTTCGCTGGGACCCCTGGAGAGGGGACTAGGTGGGACAGGTGAGCGCAGATGTGAGCAGGGGGTGGAGACCCTCGGGACGGATGGAACAGGTCAGCAGCTGTGCCCGGCCCTCCCTCCGGAGCCCCTGAGTCCCTGGCCCTGGGCAGCCCTAGGGGAGAGCAGGCCTCCAATCCCTAGGGCGGGGCGGGAAGTAAACAGAAACCCTGAGTGTCGGTTGCAGTGGGGCTGGCCGGCACAACCTGTTACCTCGCCCTGTCAGAGGCCTGATGCCAGGGCCCTGGGAAACTAAGGGTCTGGGGGTTGGGGTTCCTGGGTCCAGAAGGGCAGGGAGCATAGGGCCCTGCAGAAAATAGATGACTGGGGTGAAAATCCAGGAAGGGTGGACATTGGGGGTGGGAACCTAAGTCTAGAGGGTGGAGGCCAAACCACCGGGGCCCTGAGGAAATAAGAGAATGAGGCCCAGGACAGCTGAGCCCTGAGGAGCCTGGGCTCCTGGGCTTCAGGGAGAGGAGGGTGCTGGATTCCTCAGAAGCTTCAGAACACCTCATTTCCCAAGGGCTAGGGTTCTGCATTCTTGGGAAGACAATGGCTGCACTCATCCCTGAGCACTGAGTCTCTATCTGGGTTCTGGAAATTGCTTCCCAGATGGTGAGGGGCTGGGAGTACACAGCTGGGTTCTGGGAACAGGGTTGGCCTCTAGTGCTAGAGTACTGTGTACTAGAACAAGGTTTTCTGGGGAGAGAGAATGTCTGGCAGAGACCAAGGCAAAGTAGCTCATTTCCTTCTGCTTCATGTCTCAGTTTCTGGGGACATTAACAGAGCTCTGTGACCAAAACACAGATTTTTTTTTTTTTTTTGGCCGGGGCTGGGTTTTGAGCCCACCACCTCTGATATATGGGGCCAGTGCGCTACTCCTTGAGCCACAGGTGCTGCCCCAAAACACAGATTATTAACCCTGCATGGGGGTGGTGCCTGTGGCTCACTGGGTAGGGCGCCAGCCCCATATACTGAAGGTGGTAGGTTTGAACACAGCCCTGGCCAAACTGCAACAACAACAAAAATAGCCAGGCATTGTGGTGGGCACCTGTAGTCCCAACTACTCAGGAGGCTGAGGTAAGAGAATCACCTAAGCCTAGGAGTTGGAAGTTGCTGTGAGCTGTGATGCCACAGCACTCTACTGAGGGTGATAAAGTGAGACTCTGTCTCAAAAAAAAACCCAAAAACCTGCTTGGATCAGGGAATCCCTGGCTGCAGCCTGGGAGGGCCAGTGAGCAGATGCTGGCCAGTAGGGGGCAGCCCCATCAAGCTCCAGAATGGACACACAGAATGATGTGTCCCCACAGATGCTGCAGGTGCCATGAGCTCTCCAGATGGGCCAAGCTTCCCATCAGGGCTCCTCTCTGGGGGCACCTCCCCTGGTGGCAATGAGGGCTTCTTCCCCTTTGTGCTGGAGCGGAGGGACTCATTTCTTGGAGGAGGCCCAGGGCCTGAGGAGCCTGAGGACCTGGCCTTGCAACTGCAGCAGAAAGAGAAAGACCTGCTGTTGGCAGCAGAACTTGGCAAGATGCTTCTGGAGCGCAATGAGGAGCTTCGGTGGCAACTGGAAATGCTGAGTGCCCAGCACTCGGAACGTGAGGAAGTGAGTGGGCAGTGGGGGCCTGGATGGAGGGCTGGTGGCAGAGTCCAGGCAGGTGTGCAGGTAAGGAGGGGGAGGACAGGTAGGCAGAGGAAGGACAGGGACCTGGGGCAGGGTGGGGGAGGACAAGGGAAGGAAGCCAGGCAGGGGTGGAGGGAGACGCATGGGGCAGGCAGGTGGGTATCAAGATGACTGTGGAACATTTCAGGGCTGGGCCCAGTCCCCCTGGCAGAATTGAACATGAACTCTGATGTCAAGTCAAGACTTAGACAGACACCTGGCTGTGTGACCCTAGGTCAGCTGTTGGTGCTCTCTGGGCCTCAGGTCCAGCTCCTCAGCAGCATAGTATAACCTCAGCCTATAGTTACTAGGCACCCACTCTCTGCCCAGACCAGCCTAAGTGCTTTTCAGGCATCATCTCACTTGTTCCTCGCTCAGATGGCTGAGGTAGGAACAGTTCTTTCCTTTGCCCAGGTTCTATTTTTGGCCACATTCTCACTGAGGGCTCACATCCGGACCTTTAAACAACTTCCTATTTCTACCCTGAGGCCACTTAGGTAGCTAACCATCTACCCTGTCCATAGGGCCCACCTAGTGGGCATTTCAACATAAGTGGCACTGGATCCTATGACCCTTCACCTGCTGTCCCTCCCCATCCTTGTCTTCCCACCTGTGGACCAGAAACTAACCCTCCTACACCTCTTGAGTGCACTCTCTCCATGCTACATCTGCAAGCCCTGTTGATTCTTCTAAACTAGATTTCTTTTTTTTTTTTTTTTTTGAGACAGAGCCTTAAGCTGTCCCCCTGGGTAGAGTGCTGTGGCATCACAGCTCACAGCAACTTCCAACTCCTGGGCTCAAGCGAGTTTCCTGCCTCCACCTCCCAAGTGGGGATTACAGGTGCCCGCCACAATGCCCAGCTATTTTTTGGTTGCAGCCATCATTGTTGTTTGGCGGGCCCGGGCTGGATTTGAACCTGCCAGCTCAGGTGTACATGGCTGGCGCCTTAGCTGCTTCAGCCACAGGCACCAACCCCTAAACTAGATTCCAAACCATCTTCTCATCTCTGCAGTCTCTGTACTGATCACAGCCTCCATCACCCCTGCCCCAGACACTGTAGCCACCTTCTTGCTTGCTGATCCCCTGCTTCCACTCTCTTTCCTGCTAGAGCCCAGTGATCTTCAAAGACTGCAAACTAGATCATTTCTCTCCTCACCCAGAATCTCCCAATGGCTCCCCATCACAATTAGAATGAAACTGAAACTCCTCACCCAGGCCTAAAAGTCCCTGATAGCCTCCTCCCCAGCCTCATCTCAGCTGACACAACCCTGCCCAGCCCTCCTCCACTGGGTCTTCTTTTAGTTCCTTCAGTAACTAAACCTGTGCCCTCAGGGTTTTGCATTTGCTGTTTCCTAATGGTTAGCTGATTCCCTCGGGTCCTAGGATAGTCAACTCAAACATCTCATCCCCCTTGAAGGGGCCACTCCTAGTCTTCATCACTTGCCTGGTTTCTTGGCAGCCCTCACTGTCCCTCTGAAGTTAAAACGTGTGTTCATTGGACTTTGGGAATCAAAGCTGCTTGAGGCAGTGTACTTGGTGGTATTGCTTATTATCGATAGCCAGGAGGAGCTTAGGAAATAGTGGCTGGAAGGACAGACTTAGAGATATTAAAGGACTTGCCCAGACCACAAAGCCACAGCAGAGCTGAGCTCCAACCAGGACAATTAGACCCCGAATCTGCAAGCTTATTCCTGGGGCTGTTGCCCCCACAGTATTCAATTAAGACCTTGCCACTTGAGTGGCTTCTCTGCCCTACTAACCTACTGTGTGCCCTTCGGCAAGACATTTAACCTCTCCAAGCCTTAGCTTCTTTATCTGTAAACTGAGGATGTCCATGAGTCTCCCTCTAGTGGATGATGTTAAATAGTGCAGATGATGCCTTAGCGTCAAGACCCTGGTGACTGCACAACTGTGGTAATCAGCACCTGGGCTAGCCCCCTCCCTTCTGAGGGCCTGCAGAAAGGGTCAGAGGTTAACCCCTAACCTGTCTGCCTCCCCACGCTGGCTGTGCCAGGGCGTCCCCCCACTAGTCAGACAGGTTTGGGGACCAGGGTAGGTTAATTAGACCAAGGTTAATTAGAGGGAGCTGGGCAGAGGCCAGGCCTCCAGAGCCCCTGGAACACGGCAGGTGTGTGCAGCCATGGGCCGGGGTTTCAATTCTGCCAGACTCAGGCGCCAAAAACGGCGCTTTCGATCTCGGGTCCAGAAGTCCAGGCAGCAGCCAGAGGTGAGTGGGCATCAGGAAGTCCCATACCCCTGCCCCTGCCCAGGGTCTGCCCCTCCTGTCTGCCCTGGAACCTTCTCTCTATTGCTTCCCCCATCACCTTTGAGTCTCTGGCTTTTACACTCTCTGCCCCCTTTGTCCTGACTCTTGTTTTCAGGTCTGTCTTAGACAGACACCCTCAGACTTTCTTTTTGCGGGTTGGCCCCAGTCTCATCTCTGCCTATCTGTCTCCGTCCCTCTCCTCTGGTTCCCACAGCGGCTCCAGCAGGAGAACCATGAACTCCGCCGGGGCCTGGAAGCCCGGGGGGCTGAGTGGGAGGCCAGGGCTGTAGAGCTGGAAGGGGATGTGGAAGCTCTGCGGGCCCAGCTGGGGGAGCAGCGCTCAGAGCAGCAGGACAGTGGGCGTGAGCGGGCACGGGCCCTCAGTGAACTCAGTGAGCAGAACCTCCGGCTCAGCCAGCAGCTGGCCCAGGTGGGACACAGCCCAGACCCCACATTGTCTATACCTGGCTTTCCACTGGGGGATGGGTGGGTGTGTTGGGCTTGGCCCAGCTGAGGCTTCTCTGCCCCCTTCCCCTCTCCCTAGGCCTCCCAGACTGAGCAGAAGCTTCACAGGGAACTGGAAACCATTCGGGGGCAGTGCCAGGCTCATGCCCTGGCCGGGGCAGAGCTGAGGACACAGCTGGAAAGTTTGCAGGGAGAGGTGAGTGCCAGCTGGGGGCAAGGGTCTAAGCCATAAAGGCTGGGCTGCGGGCTATCAGGGGCTGGACTAGCATCCCTTGTCCCAGCTCTGATGATTTTCCCCAGAACCAGATGCTGCAGAGCCGTCGACAGGACCTGGAGGCCCAGATTAATGGCTTGCATGAGGAGGTGGAGAAGAGCCAGGGAAGACTCCAGGCCACCCATGAGGAATTGCTGGTGCTACGCCGGGAGAAGCGGGAGCACAGCCTGGAGGTGGGTGACCTTCAGGGCTGGGGGTTGCAACCAGCTGAACCCTTGGGAATGGCTTCAGGGCTTTCTGGGAGATAGGACAGAGCTGGATCACTGGGAACTCGAGCAGAGTCACAAGAGCATGGGCATTAGCTTAAGGGCAAATGGGAGCATTCTGTTGAGCTTATTAGAATGCATTACAGAAAAAGGGGATGAAAAGAAGGAGCATAGTCTGATCATGATTTCAAGGTCTGTAATGTGGGGTCAGATTGCCTGTCTTCCTATCTATCCAGTGTCCCTTCTTAGCATGTGGGACAACCAGCCTCAGTTTTCTCATCTGCAACATGGGATGGTAATGCTAACTACTCCTGGGGCTGTAGTGAGGTATGAGACTGTACTGAGGTATGAGGCTTAAAAGAAGATCAATAAATGCTGGATCAAGGCAGTTTGAGTCAGAAGGTAGAACAAGCAGGGGCAGAGATGGGGCTCTATGAGGTTGGACCAGGCCACACCCTGCTTCATGGGCAAGGAAATTGGTATCTGCTAAGGGCAAGTGCTGAGCCCAAGGCTATCCAGTGATCTAGGAGTAGAAGAGGCCTGGGCTACTGGAATGTGGGGATGTATGAGGTTGCCTGGCCATCCATGGTGCTCCAGCACTGCGCCCCCAACCATGGACCTGCTGTGGAATGCAGACACTGGGTGCCTAAGTGAGCCCACTCAGTACTTGCAACTGTCCACAGCTGGAACGAGCACAATCCGAAGCCAGGGAGGCACTGAGTGCACTGCGAAGGTTGCAGAGGCATGTCTCAGAGCTGGAGGAGGAGTCACGCCTCCAGGACGCTGACATGTCAGGTGCCTCGCTACAGTCAGAGCTGGCTCACAGCCTGGACAGAGATCAGGGCCAGGACATGGACACTCATGGAGATGCCCTGGTGAGCCCATGGACCACCTACCTCCCCTATCCATGCCATCAGGAAGGATGCAGGCTCTGCCTCCCACCTTCGCTCCTTTCCCCACAAGATTACACTGACTGGCTCAGTGCCCATAGCACAGTGGTTACAGAGCCAGCCACATACACTGAGGCTGGTGGGTTCAAGCCCAGCCTGGGCCAGCTAGAACAATGGCAACTGCAACAAAAAATAGCCAGGTGTTGTGGTGGGTGCCTATAGTCCCAGCTACTTGGGAGTCTGAGGCAAGAAAATCACTTAAGCCCAGGAGTTTGAGTTGCCGTGAACTATGATGCCACCACTGAGGGTGATATAATGAGACTCTGTCTCTCTTTCAAAGATAAGTAAATAAATAAAGATTGTACTGACTGATTCATTTGGCCACAGACCACCCTGTCTCCAGAGACCCAAGAGAAGTCCAGCTGCGAGCCCTTACCCCAGGAAGACAGCTTAGAGCCCCCCAAGAAGCAAGTATCTCTGAGCCCAGCGGAGATACTGGAGGAGAAGGAGACAGAAGTGGCCAGGCTACAGGATGAGGTGGGAGGAGTACAGCAGGACCCTTCTAGCTGTCAGTTTCTCTTTCTGGTATCCACCTCCCAGCCTTTGCCCACTAAGCCCCCTAAACCTGGTTTGCCCTTCATCTCATCAATCTTGCCATCATGTTTCGAAGCCAGTCTATATGCCACCTCTTCCAGGAAGATTTCCTGGACCACAATCCGTCCCCTTAGTCCCACTGTGGATGCTTCTTGCATTCCTCCTGCAGGCTTATACCATCCCAAGTAGCCTTCTCCCTCACCCACCCTGCACCAGTCTGGTGGACTCAGGAACACAGGGCTACTGTTGCTTAGGGCATTTGTTGAGCAGGCAGGAGGTCTATCTACCTGCCTTGCTGTTCCCTCTTCTGTACACAGATCACGCTGCAGCGGGCAGAGCTACAGTCCCTACAGGAAGAGCTACAAAGGCAGAAGGAGCTGCGAGCGCAAGACAACCCGGAAGAGGCTCTGAACGGCGCCCTCTCGGATCGAGACAAGGCTGTGAACAAGTAAGCCTCCCTTCACTCATAACCTACCACCCACTACGGAGGTTATGGGCCTCTAAGGCATTCTGGTGCTTCTGGGTTGCCAATTCCCCCCCACCCACAATATGGGTTATGACTGTCCCCACTCCAACCCAGGGACCCGCACTCTCGCCTGGGTCCAGAAGGTCCCAGCGCCCCTTGGACCAGTCTCCACTCTTCCTGCCCATAGGGCCCTGGCACTATCCATGGAGCTCAGCCGCATCTCGCTGGAACGAGACTCTCTCTCCCGGGAGCTGATGCGCACCATCCGCCAGAAGGTGGCGCTTACGCAGGAGCTGGAGGCCTGGCAGGTCAGGTGGGGCCGAGGCGGGGCCGAGGAGGGTCTGCAGAGGGGCCGTCGTGCTGACTTGCCCCTCCGCCGGCCTCCCACAGGACGACATGCAGGTGGTGATCGGGCAGCAGCTGCGCTCCCAATGCCAGAAAGAGCTCAATTCGGCCTCATCGTCGACCCCTCGCCACACTGCGCCCCGATTCTCGTTACGCCTGGGTCCTGGGCCCGCTGGCACCTTCCTCAGCAACCTCTTCCGAAGGACCTGAGGGCTGGGCCTAGGGGCCTGCCCTTGGCCATTCTGGGGCACACTTTCCTCCTCTGGGCAATGGAACAATAGGGCCCAGACTGTCTTTCCATCCGGGCTGCTGCAGTCCCTGCCTCAGGAGGCTGGGCAGGAGCTCAGCACGAGTAGGGGCCAGCTTTAGGGGCCAGAGGCCGCAGTAGGTAGCTGGGGCAAGTGGGGCAGAGCAGTCTATTTTTGGAATCTCTATAGATCTATCTTTTCTAAGCACTAGGGGAAGGGGTGGGGCTGGGTATTTATGTATCAAAATCAGAGTAATATATAAATCACTACAACAACTTTAGCCTCATTCTTGGGAAGGAAGTACATGAAAGAAAAGCCTGAAACTTTATTATAAAAAATGAAAAGAACACTGTATATCCTGGGATGTGGGGGTGCCACCAGAGGTCAGAAGGACAAGGAGAAGGCTCGGTAGCCCAGGTTGGTGAAGACATCTACCCGGCAGCTATTGCCTGCAGCTGTCAAGACCTGGAGGCAAGAGAGGCATGACTGACTTGCCCCACACTCCCAGGACCCCCCCCCCCCCCAGTCACTGGAAGGCCCACCTTGCATTCAGGCGCTGCCGGCTGCTGGTTGAGGCAGAGGCTAAGCAGCCCTGGGGAGGAGCCAGGCACCTGGGCCTTGAGCTCCCCACTCAGCTGCCACTGGTTGACACAGCAACCCTGGCCTGCTGACAGAATCTGTGGAGGACAAGGGCGGGGTTGGTTCAGGGCTGTAGAGTGAAGCTGGTGAGGGTAACACAAATGAGACATTGAGGGTAGCACAAATGAGACAGAGGGCCTCACCAGGTCCTGGTAGAATGTGACATGCTTCTGTGGCGCCCTCATGGGGAAGACAGTAGTGGGTGTGGAGGATCGGAGGTGCCAGAGAGTGAGGGCTGGGCCGCCGCCACACACCTGGGCAGAAAGGCAGGAGTCCCCAGCCACTGTGAGCCACAGGCCCACAGCTAATAGGCCCCAGAGCTACCACCTCATCACACGTTCTGCCCAGCTCACCATCCAGTCTGAGTCAGTTGCTAAGCAGCCGATCCAGCGCCCATTTTGGGGCCTTGAGCACTCCTGGTAGGGGAGAAGGAGAGCAAGGGGTAAAGACCTAGGGGACACTGAAGAGAGGAGAATAGGTGTGGGTCATGCTCTCACCTCATGCTTATAGACCTCAATCGTCTGGACCTCCTTGGCCATGCGGAGGTCTGTAGGGGAAGAACCATAAGAGGTGCCCCATATGCCCTAGCCTCCCTCACTGCCATATTGCCCTCCAACCAACTAACCCCTTACCCCAGAGTCGCACAGTCCCATCCTCTCCACCTGACAGCACCTCGGGGCTCCGTTCCCTCAGTGCCAGGCAATGGATGTAGTCTGTGTGGCCCCGGAGGGCCCGCTGCAGGGAGAGGGCAATGTCAGAAGACCTAGGAAGAATGCTTCCCCTTGCCCTGGACCTGCCATCAGCTCCAAGGCCCTGCTCACTGTGAAAGTTCCAGTTTCAAGGTCCATAGTATGCAACTGACAGTCTCCTCCAGCCAGGATGAGGGAATTCTCCTGAGGCAGGATAAGACTGGAAGTCATCGTCAAATCAGGACAAAGAGAGGGAGAAGAAGCAAAGTTTGGGCCGAGAATAGACACAAAGGGCACAGACCTTGGGAACCAGCAGCAAAGCATTGATCTCCGGCACCTCCAGGCTGGTCCTGGAGAAGGAAAGGCAGGGTTAGAATCAGTTAAGGGAATATCTTCAACCCCCATGCCCTCTACTCACATGGCCCTGGCTCACCGATATGGGGGCTGGCGATGCCACAGTTCCTTACAGCCCTTCATAGAAGAAACACCTGGTGAGCTAAAAGGCTTTCTGGGGCAGTGCACCCCAGCCTTTCCCTGCTCCTCTCCTCACCTTCTTGAGGACCTCCACCCAAAGCCAGGCCTTCACTTCCCCATCCCCAGCACTGAGCAGATGTCGTTCAGTGGAGACCATGCTGTAGATGGGACCATCATGGGCTAAAGGGAAATGAAGAACTGGAGTGAGCTTATCCTTCCCTCTCCTCTACCCCAAAGTACCTAAGCCAGACTCAATGGTTACACCTACCTTGGAAGGTCACCACGGGTTTTTTACTTTCCTCTTTGGCTTCTGAGCTCAAAGCAGCAGACAAGCTGTAGAGGAGAGGGGAGGGGGCCCCAAGAGTCAGAAGCAGGAGACATCACTTCCAGGGGGGTCAAGAACCACAGCTAAAGGGCAATGGGGAGCAGGAGCTGAGGGTACCTGAAGATGGCAATCTGCCCATAATTATTGCCAGCTGCCAGGAACTTCCCACATGGTGAAACGCTCTGGGAGAAGATGGTCATGTGCAGCCGCTGCAGGGCCTGAAATACCTCTGTCTGCAGAGAGAGATGGGGTGAAGCTTGCCCAGGACTTCTGAAACCTCTGCTTCCCCTACTGCAGGCCTGACTTCCCACTGTCCATGTGTCTCAGTCATCTTTCAAGTAGATCCATCAAGCAGGCACCTGCCCATGCAGTTCCATGAGTGGCTCACCCAAGAAGAGGGTGAGAAGGAAGAGTGGAGGCATGACACCTAGTGATCTCTGAGCAGGCACCTAACATCTCCTACCAGCTTCTTCAACTGTCAACCAGAACTAAGGAGATTTTGTCATGATTAATGAACCACTGTATATAAAGAGCATTGCATAGGGCAGTCACAGAGAAAGTATTTAGAAGTGGCACTATCACCCCGACACAGAAAAACGTACTGACTCAATTCCAATCCCTACTCTCTGACTTTGATGTTAGGCTCCTGAGACGCTTCTGGGTTACTCTCCTACACCCACGTGAGTCCGAGTCCCATAAACAGCCTACGCAAAACATGGTTCAAGGAACAAGCCGAACACAGACTACAAACTCCAGAAGGCACCTCGCACCACAGTCGGCTTACCTGGCCCAGCGGCACGGCGAATGGCACCGCTCGCTCCATCCTGTGAACTACAAGTTCCAGAGTGCTCAGCGCGCGACGGCGCCTCACGAATCCAGACGTGCCCTCAAACGATTCCTTTCCACTACGCTCTACTGCCTGGGCACTGAGGGCTGGCCCAACGAGAAGGCGGCCACCACGTACCTCCCCGAGTCCCAGGAGCCGAGGTGAGCGTCGCAAAGCCCTCTGACACTAAGAAGTGGCACCACCGCAGACCGGCTAACCCGGATCCCCTCCCCCGCACTCCACCGAATACATCCGCCTTCCAGCCGCGCGCGACCCGTCTTCCGCGCCTGCGCGGGAACCCAGCCACTGCGCGCGCCTTAACCACACCCCATCTCGTTTGACCACGCCCTCGGAGACTCCGCCCCTGTCTCCCTGAGCCTCACGCAGGATCCTGAACCTCAATGATCCTACTGCAGCCCTCGGAACGAGGCCCCCAGGGTAGGGCCCAGCGCCGCTCGCAGGCGACCTTGGGGGTGACTCGGGGCCCAGATGCCAGGTACGTTTGGGGGATGACACGGGCTGGAGCGAATCGGCGGAGCTTAGGCTTGAGCTGAGATGGGGTTAGAGCTGGGGCTCACGGTCAAGACTTTCCTTGTAGGCTGCTGACTGGGAGAGGGAGGTGACTTAGGCGTCAGCTGAGACAGGGATATTCTAGGGACTCCTGGCTGACGCTGCAGGCTCTAGCGGGCAGATCCCTGGGAAGGAGCCAAGAGGGCCAAGAGGGTGAAGTGCACCTGGCTCTCTTTTTCCCAGCTCCCCTCTCCCAGGAGCTGTGCTTATGAGCACCAAGCGCCGCCTGGAGGAGGAGCAGTGAGTTTGGGGGCAGGGAGGGACTTCCAACAAGATCTCTATCATCTCTGGTCTCCAACAGGCTGCCTCCCCTCTCAGTTTCCCAGCCTGCCTCTCTCCCCGTTCTCCTCAGGGAGCCCTTGCACAAGCAGTTCCTGTCTGAGGAGAACATGGCCACCCACTTCTCTCGACTCAGCCTACACAATGACCACCCCTACTGTACACCCGGCGTGGCCTTCCCCCCAGCCTTGCCCCCACTCAGGTAGGCAACCCAAGTTGTTGGGCCTTCTAAGGGGTCACACCCAATTCTCAGAGCTGACTTACAGGCCCGGCCTTATTGTGCTATTTTTAGCTTCTAGCTGACCTCTGTGTTGTTTCCCATCTTAGCTCCTTGGAAAGAGCTGGGAACCCAGGAGCCTCTGGGAACCTGGACCTAGTAGGAGGTCACTCAGCTAGGCCAGCCTCAGTCCCTATGCCCTGTGATGTCTTCTTCCAGGAGTCCTTGCTCTGAGCTGCTTCTCTGGCGATACCCTGGGAGCCTCATCCCCGAGGCCCTCCGGCTGCTCAGGCTGGGGGACACCCCCATGCCCCACTACTCTGCAGCCCCAGCTGGGGATACAGTGGAGCTCTAAGTGCTGGTGAGCAGTGCCTTTCCCACTTTTCATCTTCCTCACAAGAGAAGAGACCAGCGACCCCCACAACAAAGGGATAAATTGCTTGCCTATTCTCCAGAAGGTCCTGGTATCAGGACCTTCCCCCAACAGAGGACACTGAGCCCAGTGGAGCCTGGAAACAGGAAGAGCAAGAATATGGGAAGGGAGGCACCCTGCCCACAGAAGAACTGAATAAAGATTGATAAGCAAAAGAATGCTTCAGTCTGGAACCTGGGGCCTTTGGGGAGGGTGGGGAGGGCAGAGGCACTGGATTCTGGGGTTTCTCCTCAAGATCTTCCCTGGAAAACGGTTAAGGCCAGCCAGGTCCTGGCAGGCTGGGCTCCAGGCATTGAGAATGTATGAGTCAGAGCCTCACCCCCGCCCCCGCGGCTGACTCACTCCCTCCCTTCAGCTCTGTGGAGTCAAGCTGGGATCATGCCACTCTCCAAACCATTTAAAGTTAAGATTTCTTTATTAATAAATTCTCCCTCCCCTCCAAAATTTCTCCCCCAAATAAATTACTTCTCCCCCCTTCGGGATTAGGGGGGTCTGAATCTTAGGGCCAGCCCTCCTAGAGGGCCAGCCCCCTAGTGTTAAAACAGGTCCCTAACCTGACCCCCTCCCAGAGCTGAGAAACCAGTGGTGGAATTTCAGTACATCTGAGTGGGGCCTAGGGTTGTGTTTGCCCCTCAAGTCAGCCTGGCCCCCAGGCCATCAGGGAAGGGAGGTATCCCCTTGTGCAAATGGTGCAGTTCCTTAAACAGTGTCAGCCTGTTCAGTGTGAGCCAGCATGAGGCTCCTTTTCTGTCCTGGAGCCAGAGACAGGACAATCAGACACCATGGAAGGCTCCCCTGAACCCTGGGCCCAGGCCTCAGAGGTGATTCACTCACCCCCCACCCCCGTTGTTGGAGGGGCTTGGCTCTATGTCTGAGAGGCATGGGCTGACTCTACAATGAATGAATGAATGGGTGACGCCCCAGCTGTCAGGGGGCGCTCACTGTCACTGGATCAAGGCCACGGCTGGACAGCCCTCTCCGCCGGTCTCCTCTATGGGGGCTGCAAGATAAGAGATAGGGTCGTTCAGGAACACAGGACACGTGGAGGAGTGATGGGGGCAGGCAGGCCAGAGTGCACTTACTGGTGAACTTCTCTCTCCTGCGGCACCGTCTCCAGACCAGGAAGCCAGAAAGCAGCCCCAGCACCAGGGCCAGGCTCAGGGCGCCCCCTAGGATGGGCCAAAGTAGCCGGAAGGGGGCAGGAGGTGCGGCAGCGCCTGAAAAATGGGACTCGAAGTCAGACCTCGCCCCTTCCTTGGACCAGCTCCGCCCCCTAGAACTACACTTCTCTGCCAAGGTCCCCACCTAATCAGATCCCCTTCTCCACTCCCGCCTCCCTCCGCATTAACTTCCCGGATCCGAAGTCCTGGGTCCCCCTCCGCACCAGCAACCCCTCTCCCTCGGGCTAAGGACCACTCGCCACTGAGCCTGCCCCCACTCACAGCCCAGGCAGAAATCGCTGTGTGGTCGCGCCGGGCACGACGCACAATCCATGCACTTGTCGAGGTCCGCGCTCCAGGAGCTGCCGCTAGAGCAGGGGGCGGTGCCTGGGGAGGGGGCCACTGGTCAGAAGCTGGGGGCGGGCCATGCTATTCTGGGGTCTGAGGTCAGGGTCCGCCAGCTCGAATAACGTGAGTCACCGGCATCCTCCCCCCCGCATTCCTCACAGGTGACCGCACCGCCCGACCGGGACACTGCAGTGCGGGGCGGGAGGTATACCGCGAGACCGTGTGGGGGGTGGGGGTGTTAGGTCTTCACAATCCCCCTGCCGCCGGCGGGTGACTCACTCCTGGGCACAGGGCCCGACCCCGGTCCCTCCCCCCGCATAGCTGGGCACTGAAGTCACCGGATGGAAGGGGGCACCCCACATGGTATAGAGGGCCCAGACTCTTGTGCCTCTCGACACCCACGGCCCCCCAAAACTTTTCCGTCACTGGGGCTGTTTAGACCCTGTATTGATCAGGCTGGGGGCGTGCCCTCTTATCAAACTAAACATTCCGCCCTCAAACTTACTTTCTCTCTCCACTTCTAGTTCGGACTTTTGGAGCCAAAGACCCCACCCCACTCCAATTGGACAGTAAGCGAAACTGAGGCTCGAACTGCGGAAGAATCTTGAAGCTGGATGGGATGTTCACCAGCGCGGACCGCGGTGCCTGAGACACTTGACCCCTGGTCCCTATGTACCCCAAGTTCAGTCCTGTTCTCCAGGCACCTAATCTCGGCTTCCGATGCCCAACCGGGGTTCCTCGGTCCCCTCTTCCCCCTTACCTGGCGCTTGCTCCCCGGACGCTGCGCGCAGCAGTGCTAGCCCTAGCCCCAGCACGAGGATCCGCAATATCGGTCTCAGCGATCCGCAAGCCATGGTACGTGTCCCGCGGCCGCAGCCGTCTGCGGCTGCCGCCGGCCGGCGAGTACCCAAAGCAGTGCCCCAGCCCCCGCCCCCGCCTTCCGGGGCGGAGCTCTCTGCTCTGCCCCTACTGCTAGTAGCTCTAGGACGTCCCGCCCCGCTTGGACCACTACGTTCAGTCATTCGTTCAACAAACAGGGCGCAGTCTCTCCAGCCACCAGGATTTGCAGAGGCGAAGGCCCGGCCTTGCCGCCTTCAAGAGGAATCAGACACAAACCATGCAGCGATAACTGCAGCTTTGATAAAAGCCCCACATAAAACAACACCACAAAATTATGTGACCGTTAATTTATACCCCAGGTCGTAGTTACGGGTTTGTCTCCATTTTGCAGAATAGGAAACTGAGGTTCGAGGTTAGATGAGTTTCCAATGTTACCCCAATAGTAGATGGAGCTGAGACTCCAGCTCGGTTAGGCTTCAAGCCCCGCATGTTCACCCTCAGTGGGTCAGCAGGTCAGCCAGCCGGAATCCCCGTATCCTACCCCATGCAGGCTCACTGGCCCTAGACTTGAGCACCCCCCTCTGACCAGGCTGGGATTTGCACGCTTGCTGCGGTCCCGGACAGGGTCTCTGCCCCTCCCCGGGGGCGGTGGTCCAGTGACGTCAACGCCTCTTTAAGACCCCGGCCTCCGCCCTTATCCCCATTTTTGTCCTAGGAATTTCCCAAGTCTCCTCCGCAGGTGAGTCTTGGGGAAGTGTGCGTGTTGGGGAGAGACGCCCGGCGGAGCCGGGTGCAGGTAGTGAAGGCGTGAGTGGGGATGTATCCACGCAGGTCGTCGAGTCCCTGAGCCCTGGGCTGCTCAGAAACTACCGGATCAATCGATTCCTTCGGCGGCGGGGGAAGGGTTAAACGCCCCTCCCTTTCCCCCAGGACAAAGGCACCGAAACCTCGGGCGCCCCTCCCCCACTTGCCTTGCCTCTTGGGCGGGTATCCGCTCCTCCTCACCTGTTGAAGCGGACCCTGCGCCGCCATTAAACCCCTCCCGGGTGCGCGGCCGGGGGCACCCTCGAACAGAGTCGAACCTTGAGGGTTTAAGGAAGGGGGCAAGGGCAGAGGTGCACTCAGAGGAGAGGTCTAGGGCGCCTGAGTTGGCGTGACCCAGGCCCTAACTCGGCCGGAGGCGTGGTGTATGGAAATGGGCCCTGGGGCCCGCGTTGGCCGGTCTCCCTGAGGTCATGAGTTCGGCCCAGGCCTGAGCTGGCTACTAAGAGAAGTGAATCGTGAGCCTGCCTTTGGGCCACGCTGCTGAGGCCCGTGCTAAGTTTAGGTCTAAGCCACGCCCTGAAAGAACTTTGGGCCAAGGGGTACCAAAGCAGAGTTGATTCCCGCGCAACCTCTGACATCAAATGGGACGTGAGGGGACACAGGTGCAGGCTAGGGTGGCGGTGGAGGAACTGGTTCGCTGCACTCTCTAAGGGTTTTATTTCATTTGAGGAAGTTTGAGAGGACCCTACAGTGACATTTTGGTCTAGTATAAACAGGAAAATGTCCTCAACCTTGAGAGTATGCTCTTTGGCCCCTAGGGAAAGTTGGAGAGGTGAAACCCATGGAGTCAGCTTGGAGAAGGAACAGCTTTTGGGTGGGAGGATTAATGTTCTTCCATCTTTTTTGCCTCTTCAGGGCTTGGCTTGGGCTGGGCCTGATAGGCCACCTGATGCAGAAGCTTGGATAATTTCCAGGCTCAGGAAGGAGATAGCTCCTTGTTAGTGGGTGGGCTAGGCTCTTGACACAAGATCAACTTCAAGATCAGGCTGCTATCCACCAGCCTAGGGGCATGGAACCAATCTGGGGTGAGGGGTTTGGACACTGGGTAATGGGAAGAAGTTTGGAATCTCCAATCTTAGTGTTGAAACTGACAAGTTTGTTGTTTTTTTTTTTGAGACGGAGCCTCAAGCTATCCCCCTGGGTAGAGTGCCATGGCATCACAGCCATAGCAACCTCCAAATCCTGGGCTCAAGCGAGTCTCCTGCCTCCGCCTCCCAAGTAGCTGGGACCACAGGCACCCGCCACAACACCTGGCCATTTTTTGGTTGCAGCCATCGTTGTTGTTTGGCGGGTCGGGCTGGGGATTCGAACCACCACCTTAGGTGTACGTGGCTGGCGCCTTAGCCGATTGAGCCACAGGCGCTGAGCCAAAACTGACAAGTTTTGAGCTTAAAACTCAGAGCTAGAGCTGATCCATCATCTGTGTGACCCACAGAAACTGCCTGAAAATTGCACTCTTCATACCCCCTTTTGCCACTTTGCTACTTGATAACATGTACTCAAAAGTGGCCAAGGCCCCAGACTGGCATTTGCATGGGCTTTATACTGTTATCTTTCATTTGTACTCAAAACACCAGGATGGGAATAATAGGCAAAAAAAAAAAAAAAAGAAAGAAAAGAAATACTAAAGCATTAAGTGCCCCTTTTGCCAATGAGAAATGAGCCTCAGGGAGCATGTCTTGCCCACAGTGCAAAATGTGGTGACCAGCTAACTCCCAGAATGCATGCTCCTGGCATCGTGTATGGTGGCTATGGCATGGGATCTGGGCCTGCCAGGCTAAATGTTCTGCTTCTGTCTCCCAGTACAGTGCACCCCCTCACCTTCAGCATGGCCTCTGCTGGGCTACAGATCCTGGGAATTATCCTGACTCTGCTGGGCTGGGTGAATGCCCTGGTATCCTGCACCCTGCCCATGTGGAAGGTGACCGCCTTCATCGGCAGCAACATCGTGGTGGCCCAGGTGGTGTGGGAGGGGCTGTGGATGTCCTGTGTGGTGCAGAGTACCGGCCAGATGCAGTGCAAGGTGTATGACTCACTCCTGGCACTGCCCCAGGACCTGCAGGCTGCCCGTGCCCTCTGCGTTATCACCCTCCTTGTGGCCCTGCTAGGTCTGCTGGTCTACCTTGCTGGGGCCAAATGTACCACCTGTGTGGAGGACAAGGATTCCAAGGCCCGACTGGTACTCACCTCCGGGATCATCTTTGTCATCTCAGGGGTTCTGACCCTGATCCCCATCTGCTGGACAGCCCATGCCATCATCCAGGATTTCTATAATCCCCTAGTGGCTGAGGCCCAGAAGAGGGAACTGGGGGCCTCCCTCTACTTGGGCTGGGCAGCCTCCGGCCTTTTGTTGCTGGGTGGGGGGCTGCTTTGCTGCACTTGCCCCTCAGGTGGATCCCGGGGCCCCAGCCATTACATGGCCCGATACTCAGCATCTGCCCCTGCCACTTCTCGGGGGCCCTCTGAGTACCCCACCAAGAATTATGTTTGATGTGGGTAGGAGAATGCAAGCTCCACTGGAGCTTTCTTTCCTCAGCTGGAGCCATCAAAAGATGATAATGCCTGACAGCTTTGGGGTAGGGGCTTACTTTTTGTTTTTGTTTTTTACTGTTTTTACTTTTGGGGGATATTTTTAAAATCCACTTGTTAACTGAACCAAGAAGATGACTCAGACTTAGGCACCCACCTGGGTTCTGCTGTTGGCATTTCTCACCTTTGGATGATGGAGCCAAAGAGGTGATGCTTTGAGTTTCTGGATCTTTCTCCACCTTAGACATCCTATCTTGGAAGCCAACCTGGAGCTGTGGAACCAGTGTGAAGGCAGACTGTCCCTAAGAGTTCCTGCTGCTGCTGGGCTTCCCTAGACTTGAGCCCCTCTTCTCAGCTATGGAAGAGAAGGTGATACGTTACCAAAGAACAGCCCACCTCTGACCTTCTGACCACTGGCTACTCCATCCTTTCACCATGCCCATTCCGTAGGTCACATCCAACTGTGCTGTAGACACCCCCTTCCCCACTTCTGCCCTGCTTGCCCACCCTCACAAGGTTTTGCTAAATAAAGCTTGTCTTGTCATGTTGCCTTTGGTGCTGCTGGGGGGCTGTTGAGTGCCCAAATTGGCTACAGAGTGGGTGGGCGGGCATAAGTCATTCATGATCCTTTGACCCCCATGCTTTCCCTGGCTCAGACCCCATGGCCTGAGTGAGGTTACCCACTAGGCAAGACCTGGAGAAGGCTTTGGCCTAACAGCCGCCAAATCAGGCCCACCTGGCTGTCCCTGCCCAGCATCGGCAGCGCACAGAACAAAGGGAACCCAGTTACAAATATTTTTTTTATTCCTAGCTCTGGGGTGGGGGTTGGGGTTGAGGTGATGGGTGGAACCTCCCTGCTAGTGGGCTAACTATAGGGCTGGACTTGCTTATTAAAGAGTCAACTAACTACTGCCCTGTGAGTGAAGCCCAGATTCCTGGGAAAGGGGAGGGCTCAAAAGAGGAGGGCCAACCTGTTTCTTGGACACAGAAGGAAGCAGTTATGGGGGAAGACAGGGCCAGGCCAGGATGCCCAAGAGCTCTAGCCCTGTCTGGCTGGGGGAGAAAGGGACACCATCTAGAGACAGATCTGGCTCGAGGCTTTGGAAAGTGGGTTTCCCGGGCAGCACCTGTGGCTCAAAGGAGTAGGGCGCTGGCCCCATATGCCGGTGGCAGGTTCAAACCCAGCCCCAGCAAAAAAAAAAAGGAAAGTGGGTTTCCCTGGGGGAGGAGGGCTGGTGGTAGAGGGTGAGGAGTGAGGGAGGCTTCAGTCCATCAGTCGCCAGGCTAAAGCCTGTTCCTCACACGTAGTCCCTCTTGTCCAGCCCAGAGGCCCCTGAGCGTGAGGGGATCGAGTAGCCCAGCCTAGGCCCACGGGGCCTCTCAGCCTGGGGTGGGGGGCACGTGCAGCAGAGGAGCCCCCCGCCCAGCATGAGCAGTGCAGATGCTGCCCAGCCCAGGTAGAGAGAAGCCCCCAGCTCCCGCTTGAGGGCCTCAGCTACCAGGGGATTGTAGAAGTCCTGGATGATGGCATGGGCCGTCCAGCAGACAGGGATGAGCACCAGGATGCCAGCCAGTAGGAGGATGATGCCCGCAGTGAGCACAATTCGGGCCTTGGCACCCTCGTCCTCCACACACGTAGTACATTGGGCGCCTGTGATGGCCACCAGCAGACCGAGCAGGGCCAGCAGGAGGGCAACAACACAAAGGGCACGGGCGGCCTGCAGGTCCTGGGGCAGTGCCAGCAGTGAGTCATACACCTTGCACTGCATCTGGCCAGTGCTCTGCACCACACAGGACATCCACAGCCCCTCCCATACCACCTGGGCCACCACAATGCTGTTGCCGATGAAGGCGGTCACCTTCCACAGAGGCAGGGCACAGGATACCAGGGTCCCCAGCCAACCCAACACAGCCAGGGTCATGCCCAGGAGTTCCAGGCCAGTTGAAGCCATTTGTCCCCTTGTTTGGGTCTTCTTAGCCCTCGGTGCCCTGGTTGACTCAGTGTTTGTCAAAGATGTTGAGGTGGAATCTTGGCTCACAGCAGAAGAGAAGAAAGTGTGTCAGTGTCGTCAAGCCAGGGCAGTCCTCACATCTGAGCCCCTTGAAAGATGCCTCTTCTCTGAACCTCACACAGGACAACACAAAGCAGTCTCAGGTCCTTCTCAGCTGAGTGGCTCGTGTCCTCCCCTGGAGGAGTTGACGTCCATTGGATCCCTGGATTTCCTGCAGTCGGGTCCCGGCCAAGCTGACATGAGCCCTCCAGACCCACCGTCAGGCTGAGGACAGCCACGTCCCTTCCCAACTGGCGCAGACTCACACTGAGCTGTGTCCCTTCTGAGGTGCCACCTGGGGACTCTGGCTCCTGTGGCAGGCGTGGTTTTAAGGCCCAGCAGGGGAGGAGCAGAATGAAATGCAGGGAACTTGATTGGGGAAATTCGAGTGAAGGAGGGGGGAGAATGTTGGAGGTGGGGTGGGGACTTCAGGGTCAATGGGGGGAATGCTGTGACCTGGAGGGGTCAGGAAGGAAAAGTGTCCCTGCATATAGAATCCTAGTGAGGAATGAACAGAAAATCTGAGGACAAGCTAAGGAGTAAGGAATGAGCATGGGGACAGGCAAAAAAGTAACTGGCTGAGGACAAAGAAGTGGCCCCAGGGGGAACATGGGGGAGCCTTGGCCTTCCTGACCCTCCCGCTGCTGCTCTTGGTCCCCTACCATCTTCACTTTCCCCCTGCCCAGTTTCGGTGCAAATGCCCTCAGCTCCTCTAGTATCGCACACCCCCTTTTCTGCCCTCTGCCACCCGCCACCTGGGACTCTCTGGAAACTGATCTGTCCCCAGTCTCAGCCCAGTGGCCCCAGTGGCTCCGGGGGGAGGCACCCCGCCCGCACTGTTCCCTGGGCAACAGGTGCCTGGCGCCCAGCTCAGGTGGCATTGCCCTGGCAACGGCCTAGAAAACTACCCCCCTACCTCTGCCTCAGCTCAGGTGTGCCCTCCCTGCCCCCACTGCTGAAACTAGGGGCTGAGCTGTGCTGCCCGAGTCCCCAGAGACCAGAGGATAAAGGGCCTGTTGTGGAGGTGGGGGAGGGCAGGAAAGTGGGAGTTTCATGAGGGGTATTCAGGGTGGGGATCTAGCCCAGGATCTGGTTGTCTTTCCTAGGTGAGTGGCCTGTTAGGCCTCCCAGGCCAAGATACCATAGGTGTGGGGCAAGAGGATGAGGCCTAGGGGACCCCAGTGTGCCTTCCAGTCCACAGGAAAGACCTCTTTCCTGAAAACCCCTCATAGGGGCAGCCTGGGAATCACGCTGACTGAAGTTCCAATACCAACCCCAACCCCAGACAGGTCAGGGAAGGTCAAGTTCCTTAACTTCTTTGAGTCAGAGACCCATTTAAGAAACCTCATGAGACCTGTATAATATACTCCACAAATATGTCCTCCTCATTTTAGGAGATTCCTGAACTCCCTTAAGCCTTTGCCTGGGTGCTCAGAACTATCTGAAGTCGGGGAGGGGGCATGCAGAGGGTTCTCAAGCAGAGCAGGCCCGGGCCTGGGAGAGCCTCTCATCTCTACTCCCAGGGAGGCCTGGTGTTTGTGCTGGGGGCACCACTTCCCAGCCCTGGCTAGCAGGCCTGGGCCTAGACCAGGCCTGGGGCTAGAGGCAGCCTCACCTATCAGTGGAACTTTATTTACAAAGGGTTAAAACCTCAGAGATTGCTCAGGGTTCCAACCAAGGGGTGGGAGCACAGTTCTGGGAATGGGTTTTGCATTTTTTTGCAAAAAAGGTTTATACTTTCACCAGAATTACAAAGGGGTTTGTTACCCCCCAAAACTTATGACTTTTCCCCCATTCAAATAGAAAGACCAAGACCAGTGCCTATTTGCCAGTATGGAAGGGGCAGCTAGCGCTTCCTCTGCATGGGGAGGGGCTCTCTAGGATGGGGGTCTGAGCTGGTGGCCCCACAGTGGCTGGAGGGTGGGGTGTGATGATAGCAGGCTGGAGAATGGCCTTAGTGATGAGCTCTGGGGGCTGTTTGTCCAGCTCATGCAGCCCCTGGGGCTAGGATTTCACAAGATGGGGGTGGGGTGGCTGAGAGGAAGGGCCTCTCAGTGGACTCCTTCTCTCCTCCCAGGGGCCTAGGAATCCAGCCACACAGGTTTGAGCAGGTGTCTGGAAGGACCCACTACCCCTTCCCCCACCTTCCACAGTCTCAAGCCAGGGGCTTGCTTTTCTGTTCCCCAGGCCCAGGACATGTCCTCTTGCCTTAGGTCTCAAGTGACCAACTTGCCCTATTTGGCCAGGATACTCCCAGTTCGAATATTGTGTCCTATGACACGGTCAGCCTGCAGTCAGGCCTTGCCTCAGTGGTCTACTCTTTTCACAGGCAGTTTTTTTTTTTTTTTTGACAGTCTCACTTTGTCACCCTTGGTAGAGTGCTATAGTGTCACAGCTCACAGCAACCTCCAGCTCTTGGACTTAGATGATTCTCTTGCCTCAGCCTCCTGAGTAGCTGGGACTATAGGTGCCCACCACAACACCTAGCAATTTTTGTTGTTGTTGTTGCAGTTTGGCTGGGGACGTGTTTGAACCCACCACCCTTGGTATATGGGGCGCCCTACTCACTGAGCCACAGGAGCTGCCCTTCACAGGCAGTTTTAAACTCTAAGGGTCTAACTCAGTGGGGCGCTGTACAACCTAGTAAGTGTTGTGCTGGAGATGGCACTAACAAGGTCTCAATTTTTTTAGACCCTAATTCTTCTTGGGCTAACATCTTCCTACTCAAGCAAAAAGGGAAACCCATACTGCCAAGGAGTGGCCAGCCACATGGACGTGGCTGCTCAGAGGATATGGATACTCCTAACTTGAGTGATCAGTGTTCACTGGATTTGCCTTTATGGTGGCTTCAACTTCCTCCCACCCTAAGTCTTCCTCTCTTTTCTCCCCATGGTCTAAGGGGAGAGTGAAAAGTGGAAAAATGTTTCAGAGCATGAGGAAAAGCTGGAAGAGGGTGGTCCAGTAGCCCTTAGGAGCAGAGCAAGGAGGATTCCCAGGGCATACTGCCAGGAGCATGCTTGCTATCCTCACACCCCTTAGGCCTAGTCTGGGTGGTCCCAGGCTCTTTCCTAGGTCCCTTTGTCTGTGGATTCAGTTGGATCCTGGCAACTGAAGGGTTAAAGTTAGTGCCTAAAGGGACTGCCCCAGGGGCTGGAATGCCATTGATATGGAGAGGTGAGGACTCCTCAGTTGTTACCCTCTGAATAGCACTTTAACTTATCTACTGGAATCCCCTCCCCCATCACCTCCACTGGGGGAAAGAGGTGGGGGAAGGGAACCTTCCCATCTGTACTACCCAAAGAGGAAACCAAGGCTAGCTCTCCACCAGCCCCTTCATGGGGTGAGGAAACTGGACCTCATCTTTGTCTGCTCTGGGAAAACGGAGGGGCAGGGAGGTTTAGTGGGTAAAAGAAACCTTAGTTCATCTTAGATAGGGTAGAAAGGGATAAAAAATGTGGCCTGGGTGGGCGCCTATACTCAGTGGTTAAGGTGCCAGCCACATACTCTGGGGCTGGTGGGTTGAAACCGACCCAGGGCCTGTTAAACAAAAACAAACAAATAGCCAGGCATTGTGGTGGGTGCCTGTAGTCCCAGTTACTTGGGAGGCTGAGGCAAGAGAATCACTTAAGCCCAAGAGTTTGAGGTTCCTGAGAGCTGTGACACCATGGTACTCTACTGAAGGCAACATACTGAGAAAAATAAATAAAAATGAAAAAAAAAAAATGTGGCCTGACAGCAAAAGAAGGGAACTAATAAGTTGGCATGGTAAGGGTAGCATCCTCCACTGCTTCTGTAGGAGCCAGAGACCCTCATTTTACAGGTAGAGAAGATGGTTCCCTGCCTCCCAAACCAAGATGCAGGTAAATCCTACAGATTGCACAGTACTTCTCACCAGATTACCCACCTTGGTTTCACAGCCAGTTAAGGGAGTGGGGCCAGGTGTGCAAGTGGGGAACAGCCGGGCCTGACACAAACAAGACAAGGCCTTCAATGTCTTCTTTCAAGGCTTGTGAGGCCAGGCCTCCCCAGGCCTCTTTCCCAGCAGGTGGTGGAGCAGGGTCCCTCCCTCGCCCGGCCCCAGTTCTCCCCTCCAGAGATCACTCTCAATGTCTGTGTCCTAGTGAAAGTGTCCTTCATTCCTTACTTGCAGTGTGCAGGCAGCTGAAGCCCAGCAGATCTGGACTACACCCCTCCACCCCCAAGGCAAATCACAATGCCTAACCCTGACTGCCTGGATGCAGAGGGGAGTGGCACGCTCGCTCTAGGTTTGTTATGTCCCCAGGCTAGTGTCCCACACACCTTGGGGACCATTGTACATACAGACACAAACTAGACGAGGCCTTCAATGTCCTCTCTCAGGGCATGTAAATGCGATTTCACTTGTAAACCTGGACACTCTGTTGACCGGGTAACAATTAACTTTTTTTTTTTTTTTTGAGACAGAGCCTCAAGCTATCCCCCTGGGTAGAGTGCCATGGCATCACAGCTCATAGCAACCTCCAACTCCTGGGCTCAAGCGAGTCTCCTGCCTCCACCTCCCAAGTAGCTGGGACCACAGGC
>CAUYQV010126335.1:0-10832 GCA_963574575.1 Galagoides demidoff | reverse complement strand
GATGAGAGTATTTCAAAATGTATATGAAAACAGCACACTGTACCCCATGATTGCATTAATGTACACAGCTATGATTTAATTTAAAAAAAGAGAGAGAAAGAAAGAAAGAAAAAGAAAAAGTTCTGCTCTCAGTACTGGGAGCCATTTTTTGCTTGCCAGTTATGCCATCTCAGTCCTCAGTGATGGGAAAGTCCTTAAAAGCTCCACATGGACCAGTTGTACAGATGTAAAGAGCTTGGAGTGTGTTGTGGTTGTGGTGTAATGGGTCATACTGAACCCCCCTCACAAGTCAGAAATATAACATGTCTCCATTACAAGAGTCATTATAAAAGAAGAAATTTTGCAAACCCAATCTAGGGGTTCAGCTGTGTTAAGCATTATTTGATAGGGCATATTCCCAATACAAAAAGAGAAAAATAAAAGTTGTTCTTTTTGTATTTGTGAAGGTAAGATTTGATCTATTCTGCTAAAGAGAAGAATGTGTTCACTGGAGTATTGGTCAATCTGTTACAGAGGCGTCTCCGTAGGGGGAAAAAAAAAAAAAACAGGAAGAAAACTTAAACAAGGAAAATGCCCAAGTAAAACTCTACAAAACCAGTCTAGAACGTACCTAGCAGCCCATAGCAGAAAATAATTCAGGAGGCACTAACACATAGCACTTAGGTTCGCTAGTTGCTTAATATACCTGTGAACCAAGTTTATAATGTTCTGTTCACATAAGAAAATGATCACCGCTCATAGACATCACTGCATCTTGGCAAAACCAGATTCATAAGAGGCATCTCTGGTGAAATGTACATTGAGCAAGGAAAGTATCACTCTGTGTCAGGAAGATATATACCTCCCAAATCAGGGCTGGCAGAATGACAAAGAGCATCTGGGTAGAGATAAAAGGGGAGACCATCCAAATGATATCACTGTTGGTTAGAGGAGATAGGGATGGTTAGTGAAACTGTCACTCCGGGCAGAAAGAATGGACAATCACAGCCTGGCATTGATCACAAAGCTGGCACAGACACAGAGGCAAGACAAGAAGTGTTGAAGAATTGTGCACATCTAGACATCTCCGGGAAGTCACAGTCAGCTAAAAGCAACGTACTGGATATGTCTTCCTGACAACTTCATCTTCTGAAAGGCAGGAAAAGTAAAGAAGGGAGCTACTTAGGACCTGACTCTGACCAGCAAGGAAAGTGTTGGTTGGCAAAGTGAAAATGATAGAATCCTGGAGGGGGAGGGAAGAGCAGTAATAGCGTCTGCAAGCCTGTGATAGCCAAAGCTCTGAACCCTAAACAAAACCAGCCACACTCTCCAGACTAAAAGAAGATAGTGTATTAGACATTCAGAGAGAAGATAGGCGTGATCTCACAACCAGAGAAGCAGAGAGCGGAAAAGCAAAGAACTCTGGGTTGTTTTTTTTTCTTTTTTCATTTTATGATATTTGTTACTTTTACTCATTCAACAAATATTTATTATCAGCCCAGTGTTAGGCATTTTGCTATGTTCTTTTTTAAAAAATTAGATCATAACTGTGTAGATTACTGCATTTAGGAGGTATAATGTGCTAATCTTATATACAATTTGGAATGTTTACATCAAACTGGTTAACATAGCGTTCACCTCACTTATTTAATTGTTGTATTTAGACATTTATACTCTACTATTAATATAGTTGACATGTACCCTTGCAATATGCACAGTAGGTGAGGTCCCACCGATTACCCTCCCTCCACCTGTCCACCCCCCTCTCCTCCCCTCCCCTCTTCTTTTCTCATTCTTTCTGGGCTATAATTGTGTTTTATCTTTCATATGAAAGTGTGGGTGATTATATATTGATTTCACAATGGTATTGTGTACATTGGGTATTTTTTTTTCCATGCTTGAGATACTTTACTAACACACAGTTCCATGGATCTAATCATGAAAGGTGAGGAGATGGGAAGCTCAACTAGCTCTTAAACAGAAATATTACCAAGGTGTTATTTACAGAGAAGGCAAGGACCAAAACGTAACCACAACAAATGAAAACTAATACCCAGGGAATAAAGCAAAGCTTGTGAAAATTGCCAAGGAAGATTAAAAATAGCTTTCGAAGGCACAGGAAGGAAACCAGAAGGAGTTGGGGGCAGTACTGTAGAGACAGCAGAACTTTTCAGGTCTGTTCTGTGTTGTAGTAGACCTCTGTTTCATCCCTCCCACATCTCGTGAGGTGGTGATAAGCCACAGTGCCCAGCCTGCCTAGCTGTGGCTGTGAACACGTGATCAAACAGGGCCAGTCAGATACTCCCCAGAAAGTTTGAGACTCACATGCTAGAGAAAAAGAGTTTTTCTTCATTTTGTATTTGAATCAAATTCATTAGCTGTCTTCCCTACCATGCAGCCAGCCCATCCACAGAAGGAATCAGAACTCAAATATGGCAAGAAACCTGGGCTCCTGGTGACACCCTCTGAATCACTGAGTCCAGCCATCATCGAAGTGAGTCCCCGGCTATGACAGGTATGGTATTACTTTTGTATTCTGAGAGTGTAAATTGGACTGCTCGCATTTTTAATCAAGAGAGTCTTGATTAATCCACAGGTTAAGAAGGTTAATTGTTAGATTTAAAAGGAGAAAGTAAATACTGGGAGGAGGAAATTAAAGTCCAAGCAGCTAGGTAAGGAGGTTAAAAAAAAATGCATCATATCAAAGGACTTTGAAGACAAAAAAAGATGGCTCAGATGACATCAGTGAACCATAAATAGTCAGCTTTGAAGAAAAATGGAGAACAGAAGTTTTGCTGGCAGGTGGGAAAAGAGCAAATAAATGTTTCCATTTTCAAAAAGGTGAAAGCAGTTCAATTCTTTAAAATGCCAAAGAGATTGGATGGGTCCCTGGGAAAATGCTAGTGTATAAAAAGGTTGGCAAATACTTCAGAAATAAAGAGACGATCGCTAGGCACAAAGCAGGTTCATGAAGTTCAAATCATGCCAGGATTGTATCATTTCCTTTTTTTAATCCATATTTGCCATAGAGGTTGAAGGGAATATTCATTATGTCAGGTACTACATGCAACATTATGTGTGATGGTTGCAGTCACCATTGGTTTGCCTTGTTGATGAAATAATATCTACTGTGCACTGAAAATGTGATCTGTTCCGGAATACATACAAAACTACATGCATATACGTGCAGTTGGTATACACACACCGACACACACCCCTAATATGCACCAATATATACGTGTACCCTCACATAAATACAGACAACACATGTACATACCCAGGTACACACACCTGCACACAGTGCACACTGACATGTACAAACACATTAGCACATACACAGTGCATGAGCACAGGGACGCACATGGAGAAGCACACACACGTGAACATCCATACGTACATGCACACACATCAAGTCAATAACCTAAAGTGGGTAGTAAATGTCCCGGGACCCAGAAGAGAATGTTGGGGCGAGACCAGGTCATACAACTAGTAACAGCAAAATAAGGATTTTAACTTAGGAGCTTCTGATTCTTAAACTAGTCTGCCTTGCGACAAAGGGTATCTTTGTGCATGGGGGGTATCAACGTGCTTGGGCGGTATCTTTATGCATGGGGGGTATCTGTGTACAGGGGGGGTATCTGTGTGCATGGAGGGTATCTGTGTGCATGGGCAGTATCTGTGTGCGTGGGGTTATCTTTATGCATGGGGGAATCTGTGTGCATGGGGATAATTTTGTGCATGGGGGGTATCTTTGTGCATGGGGGGTATCTGTGTGCATGGGGTTATCTTTGTGCATGGGGGTATCTGTGTGCATGGGGGGTATCTGTGTGCATGGGGAAATCTTTGCTCATGGGGATATCTTTGTGCATGGGGGATATCTGTGTACATGGGGTTATCTTTGTGCCTGGGGGTATCTGTGTGCATGGGGTTATCTTTGTGCATGGGGGGTATCTGTGTGCATGGCGTTATCTTTGTGCATGTGGGGTATCTGTGTGCATGGGGATAATTTTGTGCATGGGGGGTATCAATGTGCTTGGGTGGTATCTTTATGCATGAGGGGTATCTGTGTGCAGGGGGGGTATCTGTGTGCATGGAGGGTATCTGTGTGCATGGGCAGTATCTGTGTGCATGGGGTTATCTTTATGCATGGGGGAATCTGTGTGCATGGGGATAATTTTGTGCATGGGGGGTATCTTTGTGCATGGGATTATCTTTGTGCAGGGGGTTATCTTTGTGCATGGGGTTATTTTTGTACATGGGGGGGTATCTCTGTGCATGGAGGGTATCTGTGTGCACAGCGATATCTTTGTGGATGGGGGGTGTCTTTGTGCATGGGGGGTGTCTTTGTGCATGGGGTTATCTTTGTACATGGGGAGTGTCTTTGTGGATGGGGGTGTCTTTGGGCATGGGGGTATCTTTGTGGATGGGGGATATCTGTGTGGATGGGGGGTATCTTTGTGGATGGGGGGTGTCTTTAGCATGTTTACATGAAGCATGCTAACTAGGAGAGGTGACAAGCTGAAGAGAGGTCTGAAGTCTCTTTGTCCTCTTCAAGTCCCTAAAATTTAGATGAAAATCGAGAAATTATTACAATCAGATCTGAAGGTAATTCCAAAAAATACAATATATCTGATATGTTGTTGACAAATAAAAACCACAGCTGAGTATAATCAGAAGAAATATAAGGAATAGAATGAATTCCAGACCCAGGGCTACACAATAATGCAAGTACATCAAGAAGATTTTTACACGGCTGTGAGCTCAAGGACTTCACAATGGTAAATTTCTGCTAAAGGGATGAAGTTATCCCTGAGCTGCATGAGCAGTAGTAGGACATTCAGGAAAAGGAGGAATATTATTTTGTGGGCTAGATTAACACACTGGCACCTGCCAGAGGGGATTTGATGGATGAAAAATCAAAACTTGTCGTAGGACAGATTAGAGAAAGATGACCCTTGTGCATGGTGAGAAAAGCAAAGACATCCACAGCAGGTGTGTGAGAATTCATTACATTTTTTTCCCAGCATTCAGAGAACTTTAAAAGACAAAATAGGAATTAATGGGGAAAAAGGTTCTATGAGTCAGAATTCAACACAGTATAAACATAAGAGGTTCCTGTTGGGGCCGTGCCATGTAAAGGATCGAATCAATGTTTTAGGAAGATGATGCTTCCCTGACACAGAGGAAGTCCGAGTCACCCCAGCCCTGAAAAGAGCCAGCAGAGTGGGCTCCACTCCCATGGGAGCAGGTAGAACATCCATTTCCCAAACATGCCTCACAAAAAAGGCCGTTCAACAATCCCTTGGGAAGGAAAAGGACCTACTACTGGCCTAAGTCCAAGGTTCTCTGGGAAAGAAGGAACTCAGATGCTAACCTGTGTGTTCCAAGATTTGAAGTTAGGGGAATACAAAAGTGAGGGCTGAGATAACTGTCACCCCAAAGGGAGAATTAACAGGAGGACAGGAGAGAGAGCCAGTTATCCCTTTAAGCTCATGCATAGACATGAGCATTTATGGGAAAGAGCTGGTGCCAGCACAATATATGGGGGAGGCTGGCAGTCCCTTGGTCTGTAGGGCAATCCGGAATATCCCATTTCAGTTTCCTGGATGTTGTGTTTGAAGAGTAATTAATGAACATATATGCAACCGGCTTGACATCCGAGCATGGTGCACCAACACAACCTGAGCAGGGATAAAGGCCAACTAAGGCTTAACCAAGATGAAGCAAATATCAGCTTGTCCTCAGCAGGACACCATGTGGCAGACAGCAGCAAAGCTAACAAGGATGTGACCCCATCTCAGCTCTCAGCATTCCTGTCCTCAGAAGCATGGCTGACTGCCTCCCTTTGTCCCAGCCAGCCTCTGGGAAGCCTTAACAATTGGGGTAGGGTAGTGAGCTAAAGAGAGGCATTGTGTTTGTCTTATTAAAGACAGGCGAAAGCTTGTCTCCTGGATATAAGGGGAGGCTCCCCTTTTTGATCAACATACACTTTGATTCTCTTTTTTTTGCAGTTTTTGGCCAGGGCTGAGTTTGAGCCCGCCACCTCCAGTATATGGGGCTGGCACCCTACTCCTTGAGCCACAGGCACCGCCATATTTTGATTCTTTTAATTATAAAGAAATGAAAGTGATAGAACTAAAGAGATAAGTGAAAGGCTTTCACACAGATTTTATTTTTGTATTGATCTAATACCCAGCCATACTAAACATTACCTATGATGCTTTGAAATCCGAGCCTGAAATCAGAAAACTTGAAATGTTCTGGAAGTCCTGAGTCCCAAGAGAGTATTTCTTGCTTATAGGGACAGATGCACAAGGGAGAGGGTCGTTGCAGCTGCTGTGACCCATGACCGTAAACTTGGTGGCTTAATGCAATGCGAATGTATTGTTTCATAATTCTGGAGTTCAAAAGCACCACATCATCTCTCACTCTTCTGCCTTCCTCTTTCCCTTGTAACCAGACCTGTCTGATTATACTAAGTCCACCAGAAATATCCAAGATAATCTCCTCACTTCAAGACCTTTATCTTCCTCACATCTGAGAAGTCTTTGTGCCATATAATGTGCTCAGTTTCCAAGGATTAGGACACAGATGTCTAAGGGAGGGTGGGGAGAGTTTTTCTGCCTAATACAGAACAATGGCTATACCTAGAAGGAATTCTGAACTATGGTAACTGGAGACAACTGGAATGAATGATCTGGTTTCTTCTTCTTCTTTTTTCTTTTTAACCTCTGTCAAAACTAAAATCCTTAAACAAAGACATAGCTCTCCCAAACTGGAAGAAGGAGAGGAGTACAGAGAGCCAAGAGGATTGCTTAAAAACATCTCCCCATTCTCAGTGTGGAAAGGCAGACATCTTATGGGACGATAACAAGGATCTTTGCCTTACATGGTTTCGAAAGCAGTTTTAATTTTAATATATTCTATTCCCATGATAAATTAAAATTATTATTTGGCAGGGCATCAAATGGGTCAGGATCTCATAAGAGAACTTCCCCCAAATTTCCCATATCAGCGCTGAAAAAGTTAACTCGGGTAAATAAAGAGGATATGGCCTTACTTGAAGCCTGATTTGGTGAAGTGAGTCACAAAAGCTGCATCAAGAAAAATGTTTTATTTAGTACGGTTTCCAGTGACATCTACCCCTTTGACACATTTCTTGTTTCTCTTTCTGCCAATACCAGCCAGTCACCAATCCCAGATTTTGTTCAACTTATGATAATGACAAGAGCCTATCCAGGAACGCCTATTCCCTTCCATTGCCCAACTTGCTTATTAGAAATTGGAGGTCAACCACACCTATGGTGCATTTTACAAGGGTACATGTCAAATCTGCTAAGTGTAGAGTGTAAATGTCTTAACACAGTAATTAAGAAAGTGTGGTGAAGGCTATGTTAGCCAGTTTGATGAAAGTGTTTCAAATTGAAACCAGCACATTGTACCCCACAAATGCATTAATGAACACAGCTATGATTTAATAAAAAAAGAAAGAAAGAAAGAAAGAAAGAAAGAAAGAAAGAAAGAAAGAAAGAAAGAAAGAAAGAAAGAAAGAAAGAAAGAAAGAAAGAAATTGGAGATCAGATATCTTTTGCTCTCAGACCAACCAGAGCCTGGAAGTTGGTAGTGATTTTGACTGGCAGCCATGAAAACTATCAAATCAAACATATAAGATTTTTATATTGTGGTCTCTTGAATGGGAGGGAAAAAATTCTATGTTCCCCAACCAGTGAAGGTAGAGGTAACCCAGGCAACTCAGCATCACTAGCCACCGAGACTGAATGCCTAGCAAGGTCAAATTAGAAACCCAGGAACACCCTGAAAATACAGTGTTCTTCCTCCTACTGAACTCTACAAGTTCAATGCAGTATTTTTACTATTACCATCTTATTCTGATAAAACTAATACATTTCTTCTCTTTTAGCAGCAAAAAGTTGAGGCTGTTAATTTCAAGTTTGGCAAACATAAAATGGGGAAGTCACCTGACATGTCCCAAGAGAAAGGCATAAATCTGCTAAATGGAGACATATAAGCTTGCCCCAAATGAAATCTGTCATGAAGAATTTTATAATACTTCTATAATCCTCTGTGCTATGAGTCTTTCTCATACAGGTGTATATGTAAGATGGTATGATGTTAGTGCACATTCTCCCCACCCCCAGTAGGTATATATGTATAACTATTAACTGGAGTATATTTTTATTTAAGAACAACTTACAGAAACAGAAGAAGAGAGATACAATGCCAAAGTTAAATTTTTCTTTTTTTTTGAGACAGAGCCTCAAGCTGTTGCCCTGGGTAGAGTGCTGTGATGTCACAGCTCACAGCAACCTCCAGCTCCTGGGCTCAAACGATTCTCCTGCCTCCACCTCCCAAGTAGTTGGGACTACAGGCACCAGCCACAATGCCAAGCTGTTTTTTGGTTGCAGCCATCATTGTTGTTTGGTGGGCCTGGGCTGGATTCAAACCCTCCAGCTCAGGGGTATGTGGCTGGCACCTTAGCCGCTTGAGCCACAGGCGCCGAGCCAAAGTTAAATTAAACTGAACTGTGCAACCCCACCTGCAATTTTGCCTGGTCAGTTCGCCCATAGCTTTGCATGTCTGTGTTCCCTCCTGGAATGTAGACAAGGGGGTCAAGCCTCATTCATTTCCTCAGTGGGAAAAGGGGCAGCGGGACGGGCTCGGCAGGTGCACCTGCACCCCCTTTGTCTTTGACGACTGAGTTCCAGGCGTAGTAAATGGGCTTCAGGCAGGATCATATTTATCCATTATTTATTTAAAAACATTTCTTAACTCATTACTCTAAGGATCTGAAAGACCCCCAAAACATAAGATTTATAGTTGTTTTTAGTGCTTTGTAGATAAAACTTTATTTTTTTAGTTACATTATTTTGAGCCCTACTTTCTCTATAAACAAACAAACAAAAAAAGATGAACCATTTTCTATTCAGTTTTAAAATTAAAGAGAGATATGCAAACACATACTACACTACCTGTTAGATCTAACATTACAATGTTATCTTAGGCAAATGACTTGGCCTATTATGTCTCAGTTTCCCGATCTATATAAAGCGGAGAGAATAACACTACTTGGAAAATGTTTAGAACTAAATGAGCTTATTTATGCTTTCCAAAGAGTGAGTTCTTAGGCATAGAAAGTCTCTGCACAGACGCTGTTGAGCTTGTTTGAGTTCAAACGTCTTCTTTGCCACCACCAACTCTGACCTCAGATGCATTACTCTTCTTAATTTTAATCCCCTTGGATGTGAAATATGGAAATGATAACATTCATTTGCATGATGTTAATAAGAATCAAATGAGTATACATTTATAAAGTACTTAAAAGAATACCAGGAGCATAGTAATTCTTCGTTGTAAGTGTTTAACATCCAACTAAAAGGAGCTTAAGGACAAGTGAGAATTTTAAGGGGGAAATGCTAATAAATAATTAATTAATTATTATGTTATTTTATTATATTTATTATATTACTAATTATTATGTTAAATATTATGTTAAGAAATAAATAATTATTATGCCTTCAGGTTCCAGGAGCTCAAAGTCATGTTTCTGTCTTACCAGCCTTTGGCTCTGCTTGTTTCTACTTCGTTTTATTCTCTACCTTACCCTAATGGAAAAAGAGTGTTTTCCCAAAATATCCTGGAAGGAAGCCCAAAGAAAAATTCTGATTATTTTTGTTTGATTAGCATGCCCATTCCTGAAACAATCACTATGGTCAAAGAAAGGAACAGGATATGCTGATTGACAAAACACGCACAGCCCGCCCTTGACCTTTGGGAAGAAGCTGAGTCTGTCCCACCATATTCACAATGAACTCCAACAGGAAAGAGGAATTCCAAGTTCAAAAATGAGTTTGGTTTTGTCCATGATGAACAGACAAAAATAGCAAATATTTACTATAATGAGAAAATATGGTAGCTATTACTTTTATCATTATTAATAATATTGTTATTTATTATTACATAGATAAATAATGTGTTATTCTGGGTTCTCCAAAGAAGTAGAACCAATAGGATCTATGTCTGTATCTATAGAGAGAAATTCATTATAAAGAATTGGCACAGGTAATTGTGAAGTATGACAAGTCTCAATACCTGCAGAGTGAGTTGGCAAGCTAGAGACCCAAGAGAGCCAACCATGTGCTTCCAGTCTGAAGGCTGCCAGGCTCAAGCCTCAGGAAGAGCCAATGTTTTAGGTTGAATTCAAAGGCAGGAGAAAGTCAGTGTTCCAGTTCAAAGACAGTCACAACACAGTAATCCTCTCTTAGGGGAGGGTCACACATTTTGTTCCATTCAGGATGTTTTATTGAACTGATTAGATGAAACCCACCCATATTAATAATCACTTTAACAATCATTATAAGTCACCCACAGGGAGGCATTCTGCTTTACTCAGTCTACTAATTTATATGTTAATCTCATTCAAACATACCCACACAGAAAAACCCAGAATCATGTTTGACCAAATATGAGGGCATACCATAGATAGCCCCGGCAAGTTGGCACACAAAATTAAACATCATAAATAAGAAATAATAACAGCACGGCATAAGAAATTAATATTGGGCTCAGCGCCTGTGGCTCAATCGGCTAAGGCGCCAGCCACATACACCTAAGGTGGCGGGTTCGAATCCCCAGCCCGGACCCGCCAAACAACAATGATGGCTGCAACCAAAAAATGGCCAGGTGTTGTGGCAGGCGCCTGTGGTCCCAGCTACTTGGGAGGCAGAGGCAGGAGACTCACTTGAGCCCAGGAGTTGGAGGTTGCTATGAGCTGTGATGCCATGGCACTCTACCCAGGGGGATAGCTTGAGGCTCCGTCTCAAAAAAGAAAAAAA
>CAUYQV010126334.1:0-21475 GCA_963574575.1 Galagoides demidoff | reverse complement strand
TTTAATAAACCACATACTATTTTTTAGAAAAATATTCTTTTGCTCAGCTACTTTTCTTTCTTGGCAATGGACCCAGATATTTGTTCTATGCTATATGAATCCTTTTGCTTCTTAATAAGAATTTTGGTTAATATTCAATTTTACACAATATAGCATAGCTTTATGGGCATTTCAAATAAGTAATGCCATTTTAGTCAAATTTGAGGTCCAAGAGACATTTTTCATAGCAAAACTAAAAATCTTGAACAGAACTCTCCCACATTTAATTCCTTGGAAACATAATATTAAATATTTTAGATATTCTATTTTTCATCAAAAACACACCGTATTTATCCACTTATATAGAAAATTTATTGTGTGCTATGTGTTGAACAAACCAAGTGAAACGGACGTGAGTTCTTTCTTCTGGAGTGAAGGAGGCTGGTAGGACACAGATGCCAAAAGCAATAATTTCAAGCTTAGTTTTTAGAATTTGTAGCGAAAGAAAATTTGCTAAACACATTTATTCACACACTCATGCAACTTCCCTTCCTGACTTGGGAAATAAGGACCAAAGACTTTTTTGGTTGGAAAGGGAATTACAAGTTATTCAAAAAATTAAGAGAAAATTTGATATACGTGTTATTTATGAAAACAACCGGAATTATCACTGTTTTATTGAGGGGATGACTAAGCGTAGCTTTATAGCCTGCTCTTCCTTCCATCAGCCTGCCACACTCAGACACATGTACATTTTCCTGTCCTTAGTAGGCTTGCTTTGTCTCACTTTCTCCTGGGTATCATCAATATTTAATTGAAGTGCCTTTTTGTTTATCCAGTCTTTCTATGTAATGGAGAGGGGATTTGCGCAATTGTTCAAATTCAGCCCAACTTTCTCTAATTTTTATCTATCTGTTAATTCTGAAATCTTGTATTTTCTATGCAAACCAGAAATTGCTTTTTAAGGTTGACAGTACTAAGTTATGGTGCAAAAGTGATCTAACACCAGATTTACTCATTTCTCGATGGTGATTGAACTACTGGATTCATTCATTTACTCATTCATTTTCTGTTTTTTCAAGTGGAATATGTTTCGTGTTCTCTGCCCAGCAGTTTGGATACATGTAGAATAAGATACAGTCCTACCCTCAAGAAATTTATATTCTTTTCTTATCTTTTGATCTCCACAACAATGAACAATATTACCCATTAATCCATGGATACCCTACTGCCCCCATCAAGTGTAAATCTTACAATTTCTATCACTTTATGCATATTATTACCCAAATTTAAACATAATACGTGCTGTGAAGAATATTAATATTTTATCCCCCTGAAATTTCTATGCTCAAGAATAATCTGAAGACTTAAAAAAACAGCTTTACTGAGTTATCATTGACGTGTAAAAATTGTATTTAAAATATGCAACTTTTGATATATGTATACATTGTCACCAAGGATCACCACCATCCAGTTAATTAACATACCCATAACTTTACTTAGTTACCATTTGTGTGTATATGTCTATACTGAGAAGATTTCAGATCTATCCTTTAAGTAAGTTTCAAGCATACAAGTATGTAACTGCTCTCACCATGCTGTACATTGGATCTCCAGAACTTGTTCATGCTGTGTAACTGACACTTTACCCTTTGACTAATATCTCCTCATTTCTCTCTCCCTCCTGCCCCTGACAACTGTCATTCCTACTATCTCAGTTTCTAGGAGTTTCACTCTTTCTGATTCCACATCTAGTGGAAAACCTGCAGTATTTCTCTTTCTGTGTCTTGTTTTTTTGGCTTGGCATGATGTCTTCCATCTCCATCCATGTTGGCACAAGTGGCAAGATTTTCTTTTTCCTTAAGGCTGAATAATATTCAATTGTACATATAATATTTTCTTTATCCAATTGTTAGTTGAAGGACAGTTAGGCAGTTTTCATACCTCGGCTATGGTGATATGGAGGTAATAGAAGATCTGGAAACAACCTAACTCTTGTGCTACAGTGAACATACAAGTATAGACATTTCTTTGAGAGCCTATTTTCAATTCCTTTGAATAAATCCCTAAAAGTGAGATTGCTGGATCATATGGTAGTTCTATTTTCATTTTTTTTTTTTTTTACATAAAATCCACAGTGTTTTCTACAGTCTGTGAAGGCTTTTCGTGGAGCTAGAACATGGGTTTCGGCAGTGAATAATGTGGAAGACATGGGTTACGGGAGATAGTAGGGGGCCAGAGATTGTTCACGATTTATAGACATCTGAGCGCATGTCATCTTGGAAGAGTGCTTCTGTGGTAGAGTTCAGTATTAAATATATGTCATACTATTAAATACATTAATATAAAATCAGAGGGAAGAGAATGTCATCCAAATAGAAGCAATAGAATGTCATCCAAAATCCTTTAGGTATTGAATAACTTGGCAATTTAAAAGTATGGAAGGTAATTAGAATTTTGAAGTTGAAAGGAACCAAAGTATTACCTATTCTTTTTTTAAAAAAAATTTTATTTATTTATTTGGCTGGGGCTGGGTTTGAACCTGCCACCTCCGGTATATGAGACCAGCGCCCTACTCTTTGAGCCACAGGTGCCACCCGATATTACCTATTCTAATCACTTCATTGTTGAAGTGATTAGTGATTAGCCTCAGAAACTGAGAAGCAGAGGGAATAAATCATTTGTGCAATTTTCTAAAATTTATCCAGAGCTAAATCAATTTATATACCTAACTTGGGAAACATAAAACTGAAACCCATATTTCTTAACAATAAATTCAGTATGCTTTCTGTTGTGCAAAATCAAAGTACTTTTTTTTTTTTTTTTTGAGACAGAGTCTTTCTTGCCCCGGTAGAGTGCCCCATGGCATCACAGCTCACAGCAGCCTCTAACTCTGGGGCTCAAGCAATCCTCTTGCCTCAGCCTCCCAAGTAGTTGGGACTATAGGTGCCTGCCACAATGCCTGGCTATTTTTTAGAGATGAGGGCTTTCTCTTGCTCAAGTTTGTCTCAAACTTGTAAGCTCAAGTGATCCACCTACCTTGGCCTCCCAGAGTGTTGGGATTAC
Organism: Galagoides demidoff; assembly: GCA_963574575.1. Classification (NCBI taxonomy): domain Eukaryota; kingdom Metazoa; phylum Chordata; class Mammalia; order Primates; family Galagidae; genus Galagoides; species Galagoides demidoff. The sequence continues at coordinate 18,430 of CAUYQV010126334.1, read as the reverse complement.
AGGTGTGCCACTGCACTGGGCCCCAAAGTGCTTTTTAAAAATGGTATAAGTGATACTTCTTTGTTTATGAATATTTTGGTTTTTTGGTAGGCTTCCTTAGTTTCATAGCTGAAGGCAGGGTGATTTAGTGACTTAGCCCATCTGAGCATCTGAATGTGTCATGATTGGTTGGGCACTTATTCCCGTTGCTCATTTTTTTAAAGTAAAAACACTGCAGACAAAATGCCTGGGATTTTGGGAACTATAGAGACATCTGACTCTGACAAAATTGTACCAGTAAAAGGTACCAATAAAATCTAATGACTCGTGGAATAAATAATGTAATGATATGAAAATTAGGGAATCATTAAGAGGAATGATTTGCTACAGTAGAAGGGTCAAATCTATTTTAAGCCACTTTTCAAAACCAGAGAAAATATGAATACTAAACAATGATTCTAAGAGGTGATTGTAAATTAAGCTGAGATAAACAGTCTAGTGCAAGTGTTCTTATGATAAAAGACTTTATTTTTTCTTCTGGGTAGATGCCTAGTAATGGGATTGTAGGATCAAACAGGAGGTCTAATTTGAGTTCTTTGAGGATTCTCCATACTTCTTTCAAAAAAGGTTGTATTAGTTTGTAGTCCCACCAGCAGTGTAAAAGTGTTTCCTTCTCACCACATCCAGGCCAGCATCTGGAGCTTTGAGACTTTGTGATGTGGGCTATTCTCACTGGGATTAGGTGACATCGCAAGGTGGTTTTGATTTGCATTTCTTTGATGATCGGGGATGATGAGCAGTTTTTCAAATGTTTGTTAGCCATTTGCCTGTCTTAGAGAAGGTTGTGTTCATATCTCTTGCCCAGAGGTAGATGGGATTGTTTACTTTTTTCCTGTTGATTGATTAGAGTGCTCTTTAGAGTCTAGTTATGAACCCTTTGTCAGATTGATACCCTGAAAATATCTTTTCCCATTCTGAAAGTCATCTTTTTGCTTTACTTGTTGTGTTTTTAGCTGTGTGGAAGCTTTTCAACTTAATTAAGTCCCGTTTGTTAATTTTTGTTGTTGTGATGGGCACTGAAGTCTTTGTCATAAAATCTTTCTCCAGTCCAACATCATCAAAAGTTTCCCCCGCATATTGTTCTAGGATTTTTGTTTCATGTCATAGATTTAAGTCTCATCCATCTTGAGTCAATTTTTGTACGGGGTGAAAGGTGTGGGTCAAGTTTCAGTCTTTTACATGTGGTTATCCAGTTCTCCCAGCACTATTTGTTTAATAGGGATTCTTTGTCCCACTTTGTGCTTTTGTTTGATTTATCAACCATCAGATGGCAAGTAGAGACTGGTTTCATCTCTTGGTTTTCTATTCTGCTCCATATGTCTATGTTTCTATTTTTGTGCCAATACCAGGCTGTTTTGATTACTATAGACTTGTAATATAGCCTGAAGTCTGGTAGGGTGATGCCTGCAACTTTGTTTTTATTGCTAAGAATAGCCTTAGCTATATGGGGATTTTTCTGGTTCCATACAAAATGAAGTACTATTTTTTCCAGTTCTTCAAAATATGATGTTAGTATTTTAATGAGGATTGCATTGAATCTGTCTGTTGCTTTGGGTAGAATAGACATTTTGACAATGTTGATTCTTCCCAGCCAGCAGCATGGTATGTTCTTCCATTTGTTAGTGTCTTCTGTAATTTCTTTTCTTAGGGTTTCCTAATTTCAAATGCCCACCAACCCAGGAATGGATTAAAAAGTTGTGGTATATGGATACCATGGAATTCTATTCAGCCATTAAAAAAGATGGAGACTTTGCATCTGTTATATTAACCTGGATGGAGGTGGAACACATTCTTCTTAGTAAAGTATCATAAAAATGGAGAAACAAGAACCCAATGTACTCAATTCTAACATGAGGGCAATAGATGATTTAATACAAGGAGGGGGTAGTGGAATGAGGGATCGAAGAGGGGGGAAGGAGGGGTGCAGGGGGTTACAGTGTATGGTAAACCTCTTAGGGGTGGAACATAATTATAAGAGGGAATTTACCTAACAACAGCAATCAATGTAACCTAATTCTTTATACCCTCAATGAATCTTAAACAATAAAACAAAGAAAGAAAATTAAAAAAAAATTATTCTGGGAGGAAAATAATTTTTAAATGATTTTTTTCCTTTAGAAATACAAAACATAAAATTTCTAAAGTCTTTTAAGTATAAAAGGCAGCAAATAAACGTTTATGCTTATAAATCTTTTTGTGAGCTTCTGAATATGGGTGTTGAATTTGAGTTCTTTTAAAGTGACAGTAAGAGCAATATAGCAAAACCCTGCCTATACAAAATATTAAGAAATTAGCTCGTGTGGTGCAGGCCAGATACTGTAGGAGGCTGAACTGGTAGGAGCTCTTGAGCCCAGGAATTTGAGGTAAAAGTGAGCTGTGATTGGGCCACTGCATGCAAGCTGGGGTGACAATGGAAAACTCCATTATTAAATAAATAAATACAGTTATGGGAGGTAACATCAAATGAATGTGTTAAATTGCCTATATTTTCTATGAGAACAACAAAAAGTAAAAATTTTATATATTCTCACGATTACAACACACTAATTTTAGTCCTTTAGAAATGTGTGCTAGAAATACATGCTTATGTGTCCTTCAAAAAACATGTTGGAAATCTTTAGTTTATATTTGAATTTATTAATTACCAGGCCATGATGAGTTCACATTATAAGAAAAAATATCTCAAAATACAGGAATCAAATTTTATACCCTTACAGCAATGGGGTATGTAAGTACAAGAATAAATGAAGAAATTCATACATTTTTAATAGCTTAGAATCATCAGAAATTTTTCACAAATAGAAGATGATTATGATATAGTTCAGTGATGCACATAATAGTAGGAAAATTTTACAGTTAAAGTATCTCTCAAGAACATTTTTTTATATTACTCATGATGTAATACAATTGATTGCACTGTGAGTATCAAGTTTGTTCATCAATCAAATTACTATTAATTTATTCACATTATGTAGAGAAATAATTAAAATTATATAGAGTACTCTATAGAATATATTTATGCTAGAGACACAATTCATATACCTATAGTTTTGAAAGAACGAATCTGTATATTATGACTAAATTTTTTTATTGTAACTGAGAAACTTTATTTTTGCTATTTTTTATTATTTCAGCGTGTTACAGGGGTACAAATGTTTTGGTTACATGAATTGCCTTTATATGGTTTGAGATAAAGTTATAAATGTGTCCATCACCAAGATAGTGTGAATTGTATCTATTAGGTGTGAATTTATCCCTTCCTTCCTGCCCCCTCCGACCTTCTTGTTTTTCTTTGAGTTTTACTACCAAATGTGCACATGGGTAGTTGAATGATTAATTAATATTTAGTAGTGAGTACATGAGGTGTTTTTCTATTCTTATGATACTTTACTTAGAAGAATGATGTCTACTTCCATCTAGGTTGTTATAAAGGTATTAATTCACCATTTTTTATGACTGAATAGTACTCCATGATATATATGTACCACATTTTATTAATCCACTTATTAATGATGGGCACTTGGGTTGATTCCAAATCTTTGCCATTGTGAATTGTGCTGCTATAACTTTTTTCCCTTTGGGTAAATATCCAATAGTTGGGTTGCTGGATCAAATAGTAGGTCTACTTTTAGTTCTTTGAGGTATCTCCCCATTGTTTTCCATAGGTTGTACTAGTTTGCAGTCCCACCAACAGTGTACAAGAGTTCCTTTCTCTCTGCTTCCATGCCAGCATCTGTTGTTTTGGGATGACTACTACAGTAAAAACTTTACAATGTTTGTGTCATGAAGAAAGACACACTTTCCCCCTATATATTAACAAAACTATGTAGATAAGCCATAAATTGTTTTATTCAGGTTATAAGAGTTCTTGAATCTATCCCTTTTGAGATCTGTTTCTATTTGAGAGCTAGAAATCAATTTATAGTTTGATTTCTGCTTCATTTGTACTTTGTTTTTGGCTGTGTATTCTTCTAAATTAAAAGACCAAACCCAGTCCTTTCAATATATCACTTTCAATTTAAACTTTTGAGTGGTAGTCAGGAATTGTTATTGGACTGAATCATTTTCAAAAGCTTCTGGTACATTTCTGATTTTAGAAACCTGGGGTAGGAATCCCTTTCCATGTGCATATACACTATTTTTTGAGCCTCCTCAAAACATGTTTGGGTGGGTTCTTGAATGTTCCTGAGGATAGTTTCTCTCGTCGAACTGTCAATATTAATCTGAAAAATGAAATTACAGGGACAGCATGAGTAAGTATAATTGAAGAGGGACACATCTAATGAAAAGCTTTACGTAATTCCCCTTTCTCCTTTTCAGTAGGATAGGGTAATTTTGTTTGTAGTTGTATAGTTATCTAAAAAAGACATATAAAAAATAAAGTCTTTTTTAAAGGTAAATATCTATCTCCACATCTGGAGGCTGGGTGGAGGGGGGAAGGGAAACATGAGTCCCAAGACCAGAGAAGTGGCAGAAACAGCTGCTCCTTAGGAGGAGGCAAGCAGTTTGTTAGCAGTCTACAAACCAGGAAGTTTATGAGATGGAGATCTCTTTTTAAGGAAAAGGGAAGTTGGTGATTTTAAGATTTATCTGCTTTAGTAGTCACAAAGGTTGATTTAACTGAATATGCTCTGAAATTGGCAGAAAGTGAGGAGGAGTGGAGAAATAGAGGGGTGAAGTGGTTATTTCAATAAGCCAGGTAGTTTCCAGACAAGAGTGTTAGGGAATAAGTCGACACTGCAGGATAGCCTTGAGTGATGGATGTCTTTATCCCCTCAACAAGAATTGAGGAGACTCCACCTGTTTCACTCCTGACTCTTCATTTTCTTTAGGCAGTTGCAAACGATTGGTGGTACAATCAACATGAAGATCTGCTTGGTTTCTGGTTTTAAACCAAGGTGAGCTGGTGCGGTGGCACAGACGTTGTCTAACACCACTGGGGATTTCCATGAGCCTATTTATAGCATTTGTACTTCCTGCTGGCAAGGCCAATGCTTCATCTGAGGGCTTCCTTTTTCTTTTTAACTTTCTGGGAATTAAGACAATTGAATAGGGATAAACTTTGGAATAAGACAGGCCTGGCTTTGAAATCTAACTTTCCCACTTAATGGCTGTGTGACACAGGGTAAGTTCTCAGATTTTCAGGTTTCTTTTCTATAAAATAAGGTTAGCAATATAAATTTGTAGCATTTAAGGAGATACTGGATATAATGTCTAGCACTTACGGACGGCTGACAGGTATCAGTACCCTCCCGCGGATGCACTGATTTCTATTTCCCGTGGTCTGGCAGTTACCTCTCTCGGAGACTGTGGCTGAATGTAAACCTTATAAATCTTCTTTGCTTTAGAAATTCTGTTCCACCGTGAGGCAATTTTCTTATACGTTTCACATGCCATCCAGAATTTAATATTCTCATCACTGTGCTCCAGTTTTAAATATGCTGCATAGACTACCGGACCATCTGAAAGTGGTAGAGAAATTGGTTTATTTTCATAAGTCAAAATTATCCAAAAACTTGAATAGTATTTAATGCAGTTTCAAACATAAGTCCATTAAAAACTCCCAAATCATATAACAAGTGAATATTTTGTATCTATCTGTCCACTTACATGTGTATCACTATCTTTATCTATCACATACTTAGATTTATACATATGAAATGCATTTTGACAATACCAGTCATTGGTGAAGTCAGCCCTTTTTTCTGAGTCACTCAGAGTAAAATGCCCACCAGTGTGATTATGTCTGAGACAGACAGGTCAGGAGACACCACAAGGATCTAGAGAAAAAACTTAAGCTGGACAGGTGGATAGAACTTTGACCAGGAAGCTGACATGAAAAATCTAAGCCCTCACCCCAAACTGGAAGGTAAGAGCCCAGGCCATGTGGGCATGATTACCTGATCAGGTTGTGTAACCTAAAGTATTTCTCAATGTCCAATCACAGCAAAATACACACAGATAAAAAAAAAATAACTGCATATTTATGGTCTGTGGTTCAAACTATGAGTAAGGGACCAGACAAGGAGCAGAAATCAGGTGAAATATTGAAAAGTATTTCAAAATCCAGTAGAGGACAGCAGGTACACACAGAATAACCATGAAATGACACTACATGCTGGAGATGCTTAGTTACATCTTTTGGTAACTAGAAGGTCTTTGTTTAGTATCTAGAAAGACTCTTGGAAGGAGACCTCAATTCCAATATCTGAGGAATTGAATTGATAGAGAATAAAATGACAATGTAACTTCCACTGAATGTTAATGGAAATGCATTTATAGGAAAATTAAACATGTCACTGCTTAGAGACTGTTAGCATAGGATTTTTAAATGCTGTTTTTCAAAAATCTGTATATAATTTGATTATACACTTGAGTTTGGAGGTAAATATTTACCCATGAAATCATTGCCAGAATCAATGCCATAAACATATTTAATCATCTCCAAAAGTATAGGATTTTTATTGATCAAAATCTTGGCCAGTATCCTTAACTGTTGTGAGAAATAAGGGTAATCATTTCCATGATATTTTCCTGGATCTTAAGAGATTATGGCTCGGCGCCTGTGGCTCAATTGGCTAAGGCACCAGCCACGTACACCTAACGTGCTGGGTTCGAATCCCCAGCCCGGGCCCGCCAAACCACAATGATGGCTGCAACCAAAAAATGGCCAGGCATTGTGTCGGGCGCCTGTGGTCCCAGCTACTTGGGAGGAGGAGGCAGGAGACTCGCTTGAGCCCAGGAGTTGGAGGTTGCTCTGAGCTGTGATGCCATGGCACTCTACCCAGGGGGATAGCTTGAGGCTCCGTCTCAAAAAAAAAAAGAGAGAGATTATGTCAAATTTTTGAGTACCAGAAATCCAGGCTTCTCCTGGCTTTGTTAGAAGTGATATAGGAATAAAGATAAAAAGTATTCAGTATACAACTCAAATAGAGGTAGAGACCCTCTAAGGGGACTTTAGGGTTGGGGAAAACTGACAATATGCAGTAAATATGGCATCCGAGGAATACAAAGGATTGGCACATGGATTACTATTATGTTTAGCAAGTGTGGGTGGGAGATGGTTCACCAGGAACATCACATAAGTTGAGAAGACAGGTGAGTTGTAGGTAGAGCATGGATAGAAATGTAATATAGGAAATGACAATGGAGTGCATGTTTCTATACAATGGGAGAATACATTTTAAATTTCAAACAAGAAGTTTGATTTCACATGACAATGACTTTAAGATATGCCTTGCCTCCTCATAGACCCAGAAAGCTGGGTGCAGGGAACACAGGTGCAGGAATTGGTACTCCTATGAAATAGCTAAATAGTGGGAAACCAAAAGACAAAACAAAAACTCATTTTAGGATTAACAAGTAAAGTTGGAAGCCAATATTTTTCAGTATATAGTGAAAGAAAAAGAAGTCTATTTTAAAAAATAAGCAAGCTATCCAGTTGGTACTTATAGTTGTAAGAGGTCTGAAAATTAAGTTCACAAACTTTACACTGTGCACTTATGCTAGCAGGACTGTACAAACAACTCAGTAAGGTTTGGTAACCTTGGTATATCAGGGTCTAACAGCCATGTTTGTGTTGACATGTGGTGAGTAGCATTCATTATTGTGTGTCCTATGATGACAGCTCTGATGGTCATTCCAGAAAAAGAGTTTCAAAATTGCTTTGAAGGTGAACTAGGGGCTGGCATCAATGTAGCCTCCCAAGGGGGGTACTTTGAAGGTAACTATAGTGATATTCAGCAATGAGGTATGTAGCACTTTTTCTAGGATGTGTTTGCAAATTTAATTGTCAGGCCCTTATACACTATATAAAATATAGCATACTTCAGATGCTACGTGGTAGATTGCAGTCTTGTCTCTCAGTTATTCCCTGACCTTTGTATAGGAGGATTATACTTTCATGTCCCATTTATGTCAGCATTGACCATTTGATTTGTGCTGGCCTATAGAATACATGCCACATGCCAGGGACAGCTCTTGAGCAGAAGGTTCAAGAAGCATCATGTGGTTCTGCCATTGCCCCCACCCCATGGGAAGAACATATTCTAGAGAAGACCTGTTTCTTTAGCTGGAAGGCTGGAATGAAGATGTGGAGCTGACTCTGTTGTGTATCGTGAACAAGAAACATATCTTTCTTGGTATAAATCTTTGGTGGCATTTGTATCATGGAATAACCTAGTGAAAGCTACCTGGATGCCCTGAAACCTGTCTGACTGTAGTGTGTAGAATGAGTAGAATCATGTGATTGGAATGTTTTACAGAATGGGCCTACAGTAGGTTAATTTTTGCCTGAGTGTGCTGCTAGTTACCCAGGCAGGCAACTGAAAACACTTATGCGTAAAAGTGTTCCAGGAATCTTCATAATCATTAAAGTCACAACGAAATTGCTCCGTTTAGAATTTCTATTGGCTCATACAAGCGAATCACATGGGGGAAAACCTTTTCCAAATCAGGCAAGGTAGCTCCCAAAAGCCCATTCTGCAGTTTTAATTATTGCTCATTGGTAAGCATTGTGCTCGAGAGACCACAGTTCCGTTTGGGCAGCGGGAATAAGGGGATAAATTACAGAATTGCTCATTTACATTGGGAGGGTGGAAAAAATAGACTGTGTCATGCATAGTTTGTGCTTTTTTTCCCTGAAGAGTAAGAGGTGCCTTGGGGACTTTCTAGCCTGTTCTTTTAAAACTAGTCACGAAAAGTAGTATTTCTATGACGCATAGGTGACACATGGCAGTGTTCTTGATGCAGAAGGAAAATGTGGGCTTTCTCTTGGCTGAGTCAGAACCGTGGCCCATCTATTCCAGAATTATGTTTTCTATAAGGCAGCAAGCCGTACAAGATACATCAAATCCTAAGGATGAGCTGTATTGCGGTATCTCTAAGCCAATTTTAAATCCATTTTATTTTTAGTCTATACCCATGGGGACAATAAATTCCATAATTCTACTAGCATCTGTATCAAGCTTTATAGTAACCTTTGTTTTATTAAGTTCTCCAGTTTGGCTTCTATGATGTTATTCATTTGTTATTTTTCTCCTCCCTTCTCTTTGCTGTATTATTATAAACATAGCTTAAGGTACTGTTGGTTGTTTTTAACACTGAAAACTTCTAATAGAGTAATAACCACTGTTAGCGACTTGGGCTATTTCATTTTATTCTTTCACACTTTGGTTCATGTGTAATTGTCTAGCGAGCTAGCATTCATTTACCCCCATAAACACAGATAAACACTCACATTTTTCTAATTGGCATTAAAATATGAAAGCAATTTCGTATCATTCTCATTCTTTCATATTGAATGTAATATAGTAAACACTGTCTTCTTTTTACTTTTAATCATCGTGTAATACTTCATTGAAGGCTAAGCCATAATATATTTAGCTGCCCTAATATTATTTAACATTTATTTTCCCTTTTTTGTTTATAAATTATCCTACATTGGACATTTTGGTTTATAAATTTTGCATCTCTAGTTATTTTCTTAGGGAAAAATAAATTTAAAAGAGGAGAATTCCTAGATTGAAGATGTAATATTTTTGGAGCTCTTTATCTGTATTTTAAAATTACTTTTAGAAAGATTTCATTGTTTTTCATTCCTAACAGCAGGGCTAGTGTGTATTCACTCTGTCTTTTCCAGTCGGATGGGATAAAACTAGTGACTTGTTTAAATTACTCTTTTTAAAATATTAATGCTTGAACATTTTCCTTTGCTTATTGATCATTTTTTTCTTGTGAATCTCAAATCTTTTATCCATTTTTCTTTTGCATGGTTACTGTTTTCTTGAATTTCCTCCAATCTCTTCATATGTTAAAAACACTATCTCTGTTGTATTTTTCATTGTCTTCTGTTCTCCTTTTATGCTTTTTTTTGCTTATGATTTTTGAAGCTGATTTGTAAACCATCCCATTCAAAAAAGCCTCAGTTCATCTGTCTGCTCCTGCTTTCAATCTTCTCTGCCTTTTTACTACCGAATAATCTTTAAAATAAAAATCTAGCCGCAATCCTCTATTTATAGACTTCCAACATTTTCCCGTTGGCCCAGTGATGGAATGGCAGATACCATCCATAAGAATGATAATGATACAAAATCACTTTCATATTTTAATGCCAATTAGAAAAATGTGAGTGTTTATCTGTGTTTATGTGGGTAAATGAATGCTAGCTCGCTAGACAATTATACGTGAACCAAAGTTTGAAAGAATAAAATGAAATAGACCAGGCCTCTTGGAAGGGGCTGAGAGCTGTTCAGATCAAGCACCCTCTATCGCTCCAGCCTCTCCTCCTGCTGTTTCTGGACACAGTCTTTGTTCAAGCGTTGCCACTCTTGGCCAAGCAGTATGTCCCCTCCAGGCTCCTATAGATACAATTCTTTTGGTGTGGCAGTTTTTAAACTGTGGTCTAAGACTTAGTTTATGTTTCCCAATCTCTGGGAAAATTTCCCTCCTTAAGTTAGAAAAGTGGTCACTACTAATCAGGAATAGATGTCAACAGTACACGCCTATTTTAACTTACAGTTCTCTCTCTCTCCACATATCACAATCTATCATATTTACTGGCTTACTTCCATTATTCTCCCACTTACCGAAGAACACTTCAGGGATTAGGACTGCAGTTTATTTATCTTCACATACTCAACTCCTATGCACTGGCTGATATACAGCACCTGTGATATACATCACTAATTAAACAAATGATTGTCAATCTGGACTTTTGGATCCTTCATGCTTTCATATTTTAAAGTGACTCTCTGTACGTCTGATACATGAAAAAGGTAGACCCTAATTATTCAGTGTCTAAGACAACTCTACAGACCACAGGATTGTACTTGGCATAGCTATTATTCTTTGGTTTGCTGAGCATAAGACTTGAAGAGTGATGTCTGTACAAGGCTAGGCTTTCTCCCCGCTGTGAGGTAAAGAGGTACGTGAGAAGTTAAGGACAAAAAGTGCTAAAGGGAAAGGGAGGAGGCAAGGCAGTGTCGGTAATGTGAGGGGTGATGAAGGGAACCATGGCAACCGCAGTAGTCAGGAGAGATTAGAATAAATGACAGTGTGGGAAGCTGTCCATCGCCGTGAGCGGCCAAGAAGCTCTCACAGATGCTGAAAGCTGAGAGAATGGCTCTGCCTCTGAGATCTGGATGTGCTCAAGGGGGTAGGAATATCCACCGGTCACTTCCAATGTCTGCTTTGTGCCAGGATGAGATGAAGGGGCCACAGTCGGCACAGATGGTTCTTCCATATGGAGCAGCCTTCGCTGCCTTCAGCACCACGGCAATCCTACACCATTCAACTGGCATTTCTAAAGATGTCTACATGGGACAATTTAGAGCAGGAGGAGAGTAGACAATACATTCAAAGGTGATTGTGATCGAAATTAGAAGATTGAAGCAAACGCTGTGTGCTTCAGAACGCTTGCCCATCCAGAACAGCTTAATTATATGTCTACTCTGCGTCTCTGTTGGAGTGACCTGCACAGGCCTGGGAAAAATACAAACTGTGCTCTCACACTTGAAATCATCACTGCAGACTTGAACTCTGCACTCGACATTGCCCTGCCGTCCAGTGATGCTTCCATAATACAGGGTGTCTGTAAAGTTCGTGTGTGATTTAAAATAGGGTGCGATTTAAACTTTATGGACACCCTGTATTTTTGCTCTCTAAATCTCCAGGAACGGTGCATAGTTTATATCTTCTCCCGTTGCAACACGCCAACACATCTTCTCCTCAACGATCTGCTGCTGGCTTTGCCCCAGACTTCACTGAGAACACAGACTTCATCAGATGGAGATTTCTGCTTCTCTCCACCAAATCAACCCTCTTGTCTCCACCTGTATCTCTAACTTGCCTTTGGAAAGGGAAGCATCCCTGTTTTTTTGAGCTGATCCGACAATTTTTTCCTGACTCCCTCCTACCTCTGTTCTCTCCATCACTGTGTTTCCCCTTTGCTCTTACAGTTATCTCTGGTCTCTTCTGGGGGGTCTGTTTCTTTGTGCTAATGGTGGCTGTCATCATACAAATACATTGCTGTATTTCACCAATAAACCAGGAATTTAAGGATTGACTCCCAGTGTTGACCTCATGCCCTCTTCCAGTCTCTTCTCCTTCCTCTGCTGACCCTCTGCAAAAGGTATTGAAACGATTCCCTGTATTACGTCTCACTTCTGGTTCTGCCTGTCTCCACCTGAAACGGCTGTGTTGGGGCCCCACTGACTTCCACATTGCCATGCCCAGCGGTCACGGCTCTTTCCTCACCTCACTTGACTTCTCTGCTGTCTCTGACACAGTTCACTTCTCTGGCCTGAAACCCTTTTTTTTTTTTTTGGCCTCCACGATGACACATGGTTTTTGTCATCCTTCACTCACCTGATCCTCTTTTTCCATCAACTTTGATGACCCCTCCTACTCCCTAGTTTTGGAAATGGCGTGCCCCTAAGCTCTATCTCTGGATCTCTGCTTTCCTCCATCTGAATGTTCTCTCTGTCTGATCTCATAGGACCGTGGCTTTATTAGCATCCTCAGGCTCAGTGCTCCCGGCCTTGTCTTTCCTATGGAGTTCCAGTTTAACCAGTGTTTTTGCAGCAGCCTTCAACCAGAGGGACCTTTTAAAAGTGCTTTAAATGCTTTTATTCTGCAATTTAAGGCTGCCTCTGTGCCCTATAAGGCCTTACACTCGTTTCATGTTGAACTTCCTTCCATTATGGAAGACACTGACCTCACCCATATCTCAGGGCGACGGCTTTCCTCTGCTTACAGACCCCAGCACGGCTGCTTACATGTTCTCAACATTCAGCGCATTGCTCAAATTTACCCCTCTGACAGTTTTCTAATTATCTGATTGAATTACACCCTTGTACTTGACATTTTTGGTCACATCACCTGCTTGTATTTTCTTCAAAGCATTCACTACTTTCTGGAATTACTTAATGATTAATTTGTGCTTGTTTGCCTGTCTTCTCCCTCTGGGGGGCGCACAGGAGCTGAGCACAGGGACCTTGTGTGCCTCTATCTCCCATGTCCCTGGTGCTTGAAGGGTCTGCCCAATGCATAGTAGGATTGAGTGAATTAGCCAAGGGAGTTAATTGTAAACTAAACTACTTTTTACTTATATGGAACATAATTTACTCAAGTGGGCAACCCCTATACTCATTTTTGTGATTTAGTCAGTAAATGTAAGGGATAATCCTTCTGGGTCAATTTCTTCTGGTATTGTAGAGTTTGCTTATTTTTCAGTCTTGAGCTTTTCCATTTCTTGGATTTAAGGTGATTGTAGGCTCCCGTGTCATTACAAATGTACTTTTTAGTATCTTTTCTGATTTTACTCCTTCTCTTTTGAGGTTTAGCCATCAGAAATACCCACAGGGTTTTGTTTCTGATTTTAATCTTGGTAATGCCTAAGACTTTAATGATATTTTTGGTTGTAGTGCCATATTTTGGGTCAACATCATTCAAGGAAAAGTGTCAGGGGTAATTCTCAGATATTTTTTATGGGACAAAGACTAATAGCTCAAATAAAAAAATTTTTTTCTCTGACTCATTTAAAAACTTTTCACTACTCTTATGTCTATTTGAAATAATTTAATAATTTCTTTAACACTTAGATGTTTGAAAACTTGAAGAACTTTCTATCATCTATAGACTTGGAAACTTTGCAGGATCTTTTTTGCTTAATTCACTTTGGATATACTGATTTTCTCACCAAATCCTGAGGAATACTCACTATATTTCTTCATTGAAAGATGTACCCATTTATCTGTACTGGGCTTACTTCTTCTAAAATAGTTTTCTATACTTAAAATACTGCAGGTCAGCCTTGTATGTAGCCTTAACTGAAGTTTTTCGTCAAAGACTATTGTTTTTAAAAAAAATATGGGTTCAGCCTTTGGAATTTCACTCGAAGTGTTACTAGAATTTGCTTTAATCACTATTTTCTGTCCCTCTTTTTAATATACCTGTTAGCGAGGGGGATAATCACTATTTTCTACTTTACCCAAAATACTACAAATGGGTGATCTCCTTGCTTTCTTCTAGGGCAGTGGTTCTCAACCTGGGAGTCGCGACCCACAGGAAGTATATTAAAGAGCTGCGGCATTAGGAAGGTTGAGAACCACTATTCTAGGATATTTTCATTTTTTGAAAAATCTTTTATTCCTTGTTATTTTTTGTGCCACATGGGCATGTGGGATTACTTCAAGCACATTGCCTGATACCTAAGAAGTGCTCTATACATATTTATTGAAAGTATGTTCCTTCCTTCAATATTCAATTAAAAAAATTTTTTGATATTTATAAAACTTATCAATAATGTATTATTAAATAATATATTTAGAATGTACCTAGGTAGGAACCATTGTATCTAGGAATAAACATTCTTATTTTGCTATAGTTCTGTTCTTACACACATTTTTTTTTGATGCCCTTTCCCCACTAAGATATTGAATTGAATTGCGCTGTGATGACAGTTGCTCAATGGCTCTCCAACCAACATCTCTAAACCAGTTTCTATTCATCTTTTGAGACCCAGCCTGATACAGTTCCTACTCCTGTGGGTTTCTGAAATATATATTCTCAGAAGTAGTGTTTTAATCTATTTAAAAATAGGTACCTGCCTAGCTTAGCTAGAGGATGCGTTTTACTCGTGTTCTTGGTTAGTGTAAAGGCATTTCCAATTCTCTGGCACATTCTATGTTTGTATTCTCAGTTTTATCTTTCTGGGTGGATCATCCACAGAATAATTTATCACTTTTTATTATGTGACTATTGAGTTTTTACATGAGCTTCATAGTAATTCAATTTCTGGCAAGATTCTTACCCTGTTTTTCCTGGTTTTTATAAAGAGCGGTGTGGTGTTTTCCTGTCCTCATCTTTTCCGCAGCCTTTACTTCTCACGACACTAGATTGCTAAATTGCTAATTGGAGCTTGGCAGATGCCCACTTGGAATCTACGCCAAATAATTAACTGTATTCACTTTGTTTACAAAGCCTCCAGAATTGACACAGAAATGCACATCATATGGCTTGGTGTTGGATCTTTTCTTACTAATGTTTATCTCATTGAACGTTTGTCTCATGCCCATTAGAAACATGCCCATCAGCAACAACGCATGATTTCAGTCTCTCAGGGGGATGCAAAGTGAATGAGAAGCAATCCGTGCTCTTAAGGAATTTACAGTTTAGCAGGAAAGCCACTGTGAAGAAAGCCTAATGCATGGACTGGCTACTACTAAAAGCAGAATATGCACAGTGCCTGTGGCTCAAGGAGTAAGGTGCCAGCCCTGTATACCAAGGGTGGTGGGTTCAAGCCCGGCCCTGGCCAGAACTGAAAAAAAAATAAATAAAAGCAGAATAAATAATTACACTAACAAAGTAGGAGAGGAAAGTATCTCCAAGAGATTTCATTGCAAAGGCAGAACTTGAACTTGACTTTAAGGATGGGCAGAATAGTAGAGGTGTGAAGGATTTTGAGCAAAAGCGTGGAGCAACAGAGCTGTAAATGTAAAGTAGAAACTGGGGTAATCATCACCTTGGCAGAGGGCACATCTCATGAAGGGGCATATCCTGGATGTGAATTTTAGAAAATGTGTTAGGTTAGAATGCAGAGAGTCTTAAATACCAAGATTTTACACTTTTTCTAGGCAGCAGAGAGAAAAGAATGATATTCAGAGACATGTACTTTGTTTTTGATAAAAATAACTAATTATTATATGCCTAATTTGTATCAACATCAAGCTAGTTGTTTTATATCTAGCCTGTACAATAATCCTGAAAAGATAGCTGACTTTATTCTCATTTTACAGATGAAGCATTTGGAACATTAAGAAAGAGATTAATCAATCTGGCAATGTTGCAAAACATGGATTACGGAGGGCTGTGACTGACATGCACACTATTGGCAGAGGGTTAATCAATATAGCCAAGTGATTAAACACTGTTTATCTCTTCCTTCCATTTTAATGTGCAGAAATTTCCCCAAAGATGTGTTTTTTAAAAATTCACAATCATGCTGGCAAATTGGATTACAAACTGCGAGGAAAACCTAAAAAGTGAAAGGCAGTGGGAGATTGCAGCAAAGAAAAAGAAACAAAAACTTGGGCCTCAAATGCTTCCTGGAAAGGGCTACTACAAAAGAGAGGAGCTCAGGCCTGGAGGTGCAAATCCAGCCCAAGGGGAGGGGCCCTGAAGTAAGTCCCAGAGTGGCTGGTTCAAGTGCTCCAGGAGGGTTCGTACCGCCCATGACTGCCCTCAGGGGCAGGCAGCAGCAACTGAGTCCATACCAACAAGGGTCTCTTGAGTCAGAAAGAGCAAAAACATGCTCCAGGAGCATGGCAATACTCTGGAGGAGCCCGGGAGACCCTGTGCAGAACAACTTCAGGTACACCCCACCAAGTGAAGCATCTAAGTAGCATGGCTAACTCTGCTCCATGGTCTATAGCTCTAAACATATTAAACAGGCTCTGTAGGCAAATGTTAACAAACATTCCAGGAGAATCAATTTCATTAAAAAGTACCAAATTCAGCAGAAGTTTCTGTGAGTACCCACTGCGGTATTTTCTGCACCTGTTGTCTGGCTTCATCATTTACAACCTGCCAGCTTTCCCCACTCCAAACACAATCAGCTGTTCTCTTGAAGGCACATCTTCCTTCATCTTTCCTGCATGGAACCTTTGCCTCTATCTCCCTCACGTTCACTGCTATTAGTTTTCATTTATACCATCAGAATGTCACATTTACATACAACCACGTAGAGACTCACACATAGTCTCACTTAAATCAGACTGATAAAGTTAGATACCAACTTTGAGGAGGAGTTTTTGGCTATCAAGACTTGAACTCCTTCTTTTGAAAGCCCTGAGAACAGCAAGTTACATTTCATTTTAAAGTTTAATATTAGCTTAAGAAGGCTATAGGAAGGCTATGTATTTCAGAATGTGTTACTATGTAAGCATATTTGCCAAGGGATTTTACACATATACTTGTGAAGATGAAATGTTCGCAGTGACTAATCTTGGCTTAATTAACTCCAGAGAAAATAAATAGCAGTTGACATGACAAACTATTTCCAGGTTTCCTTTATTTAGTTGTGTCAGGTGCTGTGAGAAGAGCAGCATATATTCATCTAGGGCTCCCCTGTACCCCTTCCCCTGATACATATATACATAATACTTACATTTTGTAGCCATCAGATTGTCAAAGGATTGGGCCCACTTTAACACTTCCTCCATAGTGAGGCTTTGGAAAGAAACAAATAGTGCTGATTCAGCTAAAATACTCTCAAAGTTTTGAGCATCTTGAATTATATTATCTTGAAGATGACACCAAAATAAAATTCAATTCTATTTATGCGTGGTTGTAGAAAGAAGTTTATCTTCCTTTCATCTTTTACATTTTATTTTTACTTAATATGTTTCTAAAGCTGTAGAAATTATGGAGGTATTATATACTTGAAAATGTGATAAAATACATTTTGTGAAGATAAAGAGCCATACTCTCTATAAACACCTTATCCATAAATTACCTGTGGATGTAGGGCTTTTCTTTTAGTTTTTAAAATTCATTTGTGTGTTTTTTAACCAGAAAGTAATCGTAGTGTGTGTGCATCCTTGGTGTGGCTACATACATGCCCTTAGTAAGCATTTTATATGTCATCATAATTGTCTTAATGATTTATAGAGCTATAATTTATAATTATACATTTATAACCATTGATAGTCATATTGATAGTTGTGGAATATTCTACCAGGGAGCATTCCATAGTTTACACAGTTACTCTCTAAAAGCATTCTGATTTTATCTTATTTTTCCCCATTAAAAACGATGTGTGGCACGATTGTGTTTAGAGCCTGCTATGCCCACGTGGGTAGGATAATTTAAGATTGGCAGAAGGAGAATCAAAGCAGGTAAAAATAAAAGTCCTTGGTATCAGAAAAAATTGCTTTCAAAATGCTTATGTGTTATGTGCTGCCACTACCAGCCTCATGTTTACCCATTTGTCTATTAAAATCTCCGAGTTTTTCCTCCAAACGTATTACCATACAGTCAAATAATAAAGTTAATAAGCCTGTATGTATTATTTTCTACATCTCTTAATTGCTCTATAGATGCATATATATTTTTTTCAACTTGAGGTGTTTACTTTTTATTAAGGTGTAATGTGTCAAGTAGCATTTAACTTAGGCAGGGTAACCAAAGCCATATGCCATATAGAAAATATCTGTTAAAGGCTTGGCACCTGTGGCTCAATCAGCTAAGGCGCCAGCCACGTACACCTAAGGTGGCGGGTTCGAATCCCCAGCCCGGCCCGCCAAACAACAATGATGGCTGCAACCAAAAAATGGCCGGGCGTTGTGGCGGGCACCTGTGGTCCCAGCTACTTGGGAGGCGGAGGCAGGAG
>CAUYQV010126333.1:0-11842 GCA_963574575.1 Galagoides demidoff | reverse complement strand
CGGGCGCCTGTGGTCCCAGCTACTTGGGAGGCGGAGGCAGGAGACTCACTTGAGCCCAGGAGTTGGAGGTTGCTATGAGCTGTGATGCCATGGCACTCTACCCAGGGGGATAGCTTGAGGCTCCGTCTCAAAAAAAAAAGGAGAGGATTATATAGGGGTCATTGAAATTTGTTCAATGGGGGGTCAGTTACAATAATATACGACCTGTAATCTCCCACAAAACCTAGGTATAAGTAATATGCTGGCTTTTCTGTGATAGCCTCGCACACTTTTATTTTATTTTATTTTTGTTTTTTGAGACAGAGTCTGTGTCGCCCTTGGCAGAGTGCTGTCACATCACAGCTCACAGCAACCTCAAACTCTTGGGCTTTAGCTATTCTCTTGCTCAGCCTCCCAAGTAGCTGGGACTACAGGCACCTACCTCAATGCCTAGTTTTTTTTGTTGCAGTTGTTGTTTAGCTGGCCCTGCTAACCCTGGTGTATATGGCCGGCGCCCTACCTACTGAGCTATGGGCACCACCTATTTATTTAGTCATTGACACAGAGTTTGACTTTGTCACCCTTAGTAGAGTGCTGTCAAGTCACAGCTCACAGCAACCTCAGACTCTTGGGCTTAAGTGATCTCTAGCCTCAGCCTCCCAAGTAACTGGCACTACAGGTGTCCGCTATAACACCAGGCTATTTTTTTAGAGACAGGTCTCTCTCTGGCTTAGGCTGGTCTTGAACTCATGAGCTCAGATAATTCACCCACCTCAGCCTCACATTTATTTTTGTATTTATTTATTTAATGTCCTAGATGTGCTAAGAGGACTTCCTTGAATTTTTCTCCTATTTTTTTCTGCCTGTTAAGGTTGAGCCTCGTGAGCTTGCTTTCAAATGCTATTCTAGATTGTCCTTGTTATATTTCTTGTTTAATTAATAAGTTATTTAATTTAGAGATGGGGGTCTCTAAACATAACTATGCATTATGTTGCCCTGGCTGGCCTTAAACTGCTAGGCTTAAGTGATCCTCCTGCCTCATTCTCCTGAGTAACTGGGACTACAGATCTGTGTCACCATGCTTGGCTCCTCTTGTAGCTCAGTAATACCTTTTTTGTTCTTCAGCTTATATTATTGCAATTGTTCATTTCACATGAAAGGTAAGAAACTGAAATTAGAGGAGCACTTACTTGCTACTAGGCCAATTTCATGTGTGCTGTGTGTCAATTTTGTTATTTATTTAAAAATAACTTGGTGGTTGGGCACGGTGGCTCATGTCTGTAATCCTAGCACTCTGGGAGGCTGAGGTGGGTGGCTTGAGCTCATGAATTTGAGACCAGCCTGACCAAAAGTAAGGACCTTCCCCCCATCTCTACTAAAAATAGAAAAACTGAGGCTCAGCACCTGTGGCTCAAGTGGCTAAGATACCAGCCACATACCCCTGAAGTGGCAGGTTAAAATCCAGCCCGGGCCCACCAAACAATAATGACAGCTGCACCCAAAAAATAGCTGAGCATTGTGGTGGGCGCCTGTAGTCTCAGCTACTTGGGAATCAGAGGCAGGAGAATCGCTTGAGCCCAGGAGTTGGAGATTGCTGTGAGCTGTGATGCTACTGCACTCTAGCTTGAGGCTCTGTCTCAAAAAAAAAAAAAAAAACTGAGGCAAGAGGATCACTCAAGCCTGAGTTGGAGGTTGCTGTGAGCATTCTACCCAGGGTAACAGATTGAGACTGTCTCAAAATATAAATAAATAAATAATTAACTATTGGCAATAAGGTAATTGCCTGAAGTTTGGACAGATCTAAGAACAAAGGTGTTAATCTTGGGCTTATTTATAATAGCAATACATACACACATGTGGTGAAAGGAAAATAAGTCATGAATTTATACAGTAAGAAGTCAAGATACTAATACGTTATTACTGTTAGAAATGTTCTAGATAATGCTAAAGCTTACTAAGTGGGAGAAGGGAGAAGCAGGTATTGCAGTTTTGTAGTTAAGATTGGGCTTTGGAGTCCTGCTCGAGATGTAAGTAGCAGATTGTAAATTCTAGCTGTGACCCTAAGCAAATCACTTAACGTCTTGATTGTCAGGATAGTAAAGTGTTAAAAGGTTTGTTATTTAGTGACCCTTCAATGAATGATAGTTACATATGTATAATAAAAACTAGCCTTTGAAAAGAGCAGGTAAAACGCATCTAATATTAGTTCTGTAGGTTATAAAATTATACTTTTACACAATTTAAAACTGTTATACGCGTGGATTTGTTCACTACGAACTTAAAGTACCTGAAGAACAGGGTTGTGAGAGTAGCTTCAGTTAAAGTTGTCCTATCTAGTTTGAATATTTCAGGAACAGAAAGACTTTTTTAAATTACGAAGTAAGTTATACTTTAGTATCAGATGTCCATTTTTTTCAGTACTCAAGCAATTAATATTAAGGAAGCTCCTGTCATGGGATGGCTCTAGGGTGTTATTGGTGGGATTGAAAAAATGGTATGATTGTAAAGAGGTCGTAACAAATTCTTTTTATTTATTTATTTATTTTTATTTTTATTTTTTGAGACAGAGGCTTATTCTGTCTTCCTGGGTAGAGTGCGGTGGTGTCAGAGCCCACAGCAATCTCCAACTCTTGGGCTTAAGTGATCTTCTTGCCTCGCCCTCCCAAGTAGCTGAGACTACCAGTGCCTGCCATGATACCTCTATTTTTCTATTTTTAGTAGAGACAGGGTCTCACTCTTGCTCAGGCTGGTCTTCAACTCCCAAACTCAAGCAATCCACTCACCTCAGCCTCCTAGAGTGCTAGGATTACAAATTCTTTTTTCTTGTTGAAACAGTCTCACTTTGCCACCCTCTGTAGAGTGCTGTGCACAGCATCACAGTTCACAGCAACCTCAAACTCTTAGGCTTATGTGATTCTCTTGCTTTAGCCTCCCAAGTAGCTGGGACTACAGGCACCTGCCACAATGCCCGGCTATTTTATTTTTGTTGCAATTGTCTTTGTTTTAGCTGGCCTGGACTGGGTTTGAACCCGCCAGCCTTGGTGTATGTGGTCGGCATCCTACCCACTGAGCTATGGGCTCCACCCAGATTATGAATTCTTGATACTGTTGTATTTAATTGGTTCTGCTTTCTGTCTAGAGGAAAAATGCAATTTTTTTCTCTGTTTCTGTCAGAGAAGGGTTTTTTTTTGCTTTTTTGCTTTTGAGAGAGTCTCAGTCTGTTGCCCAGGCTAGAGTGTCATGTCATCAGCCTAGCTCACTATAACCTCAAATTCCTAGGCTCAAGTGATCCTGCCTCAGCCTCCCAGGTGTCCTGGACTACAGATGCTATTACCATGCCCAGCAATTTTTTCTATTGTGGGTAGAGATGCAGTCTCACTCTTGCTCAGGCTGGTTTTGAGTGAGGTGGGATCCTCTGGTGGGAGGTTCCCCTGAGCTCAAGAGATCCTCCCACCTCACCTCCCCGAGTGCTAGGATTATAGGTATGAGCCACCATGTTTGGCCCACAGTTACTGTCTACTGTTTCTGTACTTCTCAATATATCCTTTTGTTTCCCAAGTATCAAGGCTTTTTATGGATGGCTCCCAAATATAACTTCTTCCACAAGCTCCAATAAATCCCCCTAACTGAATATTCAAATTGAACACATCCAGAATACTTTCTGATTTTATTGTTTTGTTAATGGCTACTACTCTGTTAGCTGGAATTGAGACCTGTACAACTAATTTGTATCCCTTTATCTTCTTAGTGAATAAAATTGTCTCTGAAATTGTCATAGTATTCCCTCTCCAGTTTATCTTCACTTGTATTTCCCTGATTTAGACTTTATTTCTCATTTTGATTATAATTGTTTTCTATGTGACTATAGTGTTTTTAAGGTATAAGTAATACATGTTTAAGAATTTAAAAACCACAGGCATGCCTATTCTCCAGTGATAATCTGCAGATAATTTCTCCAGACATTTCTACATGTATAAAAACTTAGAATTCTTTTTTTTTTTTTTTTTTACAAAAACTGGTTCATACTTTTGTACTGAAGTGGTACTTTAGTTTTTTTCATTTTAAATATATTTTGTCATGTCACTCATCTACCTTGCTTTTTTTCTTGAGATAGTCTCAGTGTGTCGCCCTAGGTAGAGTACTGTGGTTCACAGCTCACAGCAACCTCAGACTCTTGGGCTTAAGTGATTCTCTTGCCTCAGCCTCCCAAGTAGCTGGGACTACAGGCACCTGCCACAACACCCGGCTATTTTTTGGTTGTAGTTGTCATTGTTCAGCAGGCCTGGGCCAGGCTCAAACCTGCCAGCTTTGGTGTATTATTGATTTTTTTTTTTTTTTGCCAGGGCTGAACCAACCACCTCCAGCATACGGGGCTGGCGCTGCCCTATTTATTGATTTTTAATTTATTTGATTTTTAATTTATTTTTATTTATTTATTTATTTTTGAGACAATCTCCCTATGTTGCTTGGTAGAGTGCCATAGCGTCATGGCTTACAGCAACCTCAAACTGTGGGCAATTCTCATGCCTCAGCCTCCCAAGTAGCTGGGACTACAGGCACCTGACACAACACCTGGCTATATTTTTGTTGTAGCTGTCGTTGTTTAGCAGGCCCAGGTAGGGTCTGAACCTGCCAGCCCCGGTGAATGCGGCTGGCGCCCTAACCACAGAGCTACAGGTGCCAATCCTTATTTATTTATTTTGAGACAGTCTCAAACTGTCACCCTGGGTAGAGTGCTATGGTATCATAGCTCACAACAACCTCAAACTCCTGGGTGCAAGAGATCCTCTTGTCTCAGATTTTTTATTTTTAGTAGAGATGGGGGTGTCCCTTTTGCTCAGCCTGGTCTCAAACTCATGAGCTCAAGCAATCCACCTGCTTCCGACTCCCAGAAAGCTAGGATTACACTTGTGAGCCATTGTGCACAGCCATGCCTGCCTAATTAAAAAAAATTTTTTTTGTAGAGAAATGGGTGGGACTGTGGTCTTTCTATGTTGCTCAAGCTGGTCTTGAACTCCTGGCTTCAAATGATTCTCCCCCACTTTGGCCTCCCAAAGTGCTAAGATTGTAGGCATTAGCTACTTGAGATTACTGGCCCAATCTGCTTTTTAATAACTGTAATCCATCATATAGATGTATAATTTTTTTAACATAAAATAGAAACTAACTTTATTTGTTTGGAAGAAGCAGGTTCTGATAGCTGGGGTAGCAACTTGGGAGATGTATAATTTTTATCAGTTCCTTTTTTTTTCTTTGAGATTCTCTTGCCTCAGCCTCCTAAGTAGCTGGGACTATAGGCGCCCACTACAACGGCTGGCTATTTTTTTTTTTTTTTGTAGTTCTGGTTGTTTAGCAGGCTCAGGCTGGGTTTGAACCTGCCAGCCCCAGTGTATGTGGCCTATGCCCTATATGCTGAGGTACAGGCACTGAACCTATCAGTTCCTTCTTAATGGACATTTATGCTGTGGAATTGCAAATTATACGAGTTAATATAACAAACTGTATAATAACAAGTTAGATTTGCCTTGTGGGAAGGGCAACAAGGTCAGTCTTTATGAGATTCTGATCGAGCAGATACGAAGATTATAGGCTCCCCAACCCCAGGACTTGGGCAGTAACTTCAGGTTAGTATCTTGCAAATTAAATTTTTCAGTAAAGTTACTGAGAATTAGACTCTGTGCATATAACCAACATCCTCTAATTAGTTGTATAGGTTTTTCTAATTTTTTGCTGTTATGAACTAGTGTAATAAGTCCTTAAGCATTTTTGGCACTTGGGCAAATATACAAGAACCTATCTTAATATTTATCATACACAAATTGAAATTTGTCTTGTTTTCTACTATACTGTCCCTTGCGAGGAAGAACTGCTTCTCATTACTCTTTGAATCCCAAGTTCCATAAATAATTCTTCTGAGATGGAATTCACATAAAATTAACCATTTAAAAGTGTACAACTGGCTGGGCCAAGTGACTCAGGGCTGTAATCGTAGCACTCTGGGAGGCCCAGGTTGGAGGATCCTTTGAACACAGGAGTTGGAGATAAGCCTGAGCAATAGTGAGACCCTGTCTCTACTAAAAATAGAAAGAATTAGCTGGGTGTAGTTGTGGGTGTCTATAGTCCTAGCTACTGGGGAGACTGAGGCAAGAAGATCTCTTGAGCTCAAGAGTGTGAGGTTGCTTTCAGCTAATATGATCCCACAGCACTCTACCCAGGGCAACAGAGATTCTTTAAAAAATAAGTGTACAACTGAGGGCATTTTAGAACAAACTCCATCACCATGTAGTTCCAAAAATAATCTTTTTTTTTTTTTTTTGAGACAGAGCCTCAAACTATTGCCTGGGTAGAGGGCTGTGGCATCAAAGCTCACAGCAACCTCCAACTCCTGGGCTTAAGTGATTCTCTTACCTCAGCCTCCCAAGTAGCAGGCACTATAGGTGCCCTCTACAAGGCCCAGTGCCGGTGCCCTACTCCTTGAGCCACAGGCATCACCCTTATTTTTTTTGGTTGTAGTCGTCATTGTTTGGCTGGTCCTGGCTGGATTTAAACCCACCAGCTCCGATATATGTGGCTGGCACCTTAGCCCCTTGAGTTATAGGCATCAAACCCCTCAAATAATCTTTAGTGAAAGCATTTTTCAGACTCAGGTGAATCTTTCTAAATTGTATCTTGTTTATGGCTCATATAGTTTTTTTTTTTTTTTTTGAGACAGAGCCTCAAGCTGTCCCCCTGGGTAGAGTGCTAGTGCTGTGGCATCACAGCTCACAGCAACCTCCAACTCCTGGGCTCAAGCGAGTCCCCTCCCAAGTAGCTGGGACCACAGGCACCCGCCACAACATCTGGCTATTTTTTGGTTGCAGCCATCGTTGTTGTTTGGCGGCCCGGACTGGATTTGAACCCGCCACTTTAGGTGTATGTGGCTGGCGCCCTAGCCACTTGAGCCACAGGCGCGGAGCCGGCTCATGTAGTTTTAAAAAAATTGTTGCTGTCCTCTACGCGTTAAGTCCAAATACATGCTCTTCAAGAACTTCTATATTTTCATCGATTCTGTATCTGTGCACTTAGGTTGGGTTAAATACATCTAGTTGTTTGCAAAAAATAGAAAGGAAAAATTAAATTCAAATCAAAAATTTGGGCTGGTCTGAAGGTAGTGAGCTATCTTAACTTGAGTGTTCACAAGTCAGTTACTGATTGAATTCCTCGTACTCTTTTTTTCCCCTTTCTCACTACTGCACTTGACTAGTCTTAAAAAGAAAAAAAAAAAGTAGATATATGCCCTTGCTCTAACACCTTCAATTCTTGCATTCTTTACATATCTCTTCTGGAAAGAAATTGTAGAAAGCACATCCCAATTATAGGAAAGCTGAATATAGCGGATACCCTTTGGCCCTTACAGTTAAGTCTGACTGCTACAGCTCAAGTAAAGCGGCAAAGGAGAGGATGTAGGTCTGACTTCTGCACAGTCTGTGATTCCTTCTTACTGAGAAATGTTCTCTCCCGGCTTCACAATCTGGAACTTTCTAACTTCATTTGCTGTGGTAGGTACAACGGAAGTCTTTTTTAAAAAAACTTTACTATCTTTTAGAGAAAGAGAACTAATAACTACTAATCCTCTGGCGCCAGATTTTTCAAAGTGTGAGCCTCAGCCCACCTGCAGCCGAGTCACCAGAGTGGCTGCTGAAAGCAGGGATTTCTTGGGCCCCACCCTAGAATGTAGGCGTCTGAATAGCAGGGGGTGTGGCTCTGAAGTCAGCCCTCCTCAATAGCAGGCCAGGTGGTTCCGATCATTTGCGCGCAGAACTTTTAGATCCGCGAGGTGCCGCCCCTTCGGTTAGGGGGCGGGGCGCAGGGGCGCGTCACTCTCCCCGGGCGGGCGCGGGCAGAGGCCGGAGGCGCGCTTCTCTGGGAAAGCGAGCTTCCAAGTCTCGTGTCCGCCCCCTCACCGCGGGAACTAGGTGCCCGCCTCCCCTCCCGTGGCGCCCTACACGCATGCGCGCCGCGCCTTCCCGGTCTTAGCCGCCCCTCCAGCTGCCCTGGTTACCGTTAGTGTTTGCGAATTCTCAGTAGTGCCTTCTTCGCTTGAGACCAGCGTCGCCTAGCTCGCGCGCTCGCGTCACGTGGGCCGAGGCGCCCTCGCGGTCGCTGGCGGGCGGCTAAGCCGGGAAGAAGCTGCGGACACCGCTCGCTGTCCCTCAGCGCTCCAGCGCGGGCGCTCGGGTAAAAATGGCGAAATGGGGGTAGTCGCCTTCGAACCCGAAGTGATGGGGCGCGCAGGTGGGGCGGTTGTCGGAGCCCCCTGAGGTGTGTGCCTGGCTATTCTCAGCGATTTGACTGGGGGACCTCGGGCTGTTGCCTAAGAGGTCAGAAGACAGAGACCGCGGGGCGCCGAGGGCCCCGTCGAGAGCCGGAGGCAATGGATGAACAGAGCGTGGAGGTGAGGGGGGTTTAGGAGAGTGGTGGTTTGTCTCCCCCTTCTACCCAAAGAGCTTTTTTTATTCGGGGCGCCGTGCCTTTCTCCGGGAAGGCACCCCACGCCGCCCCTGCGGCTGCGGAGAGGGCTGAGCTGGTGGGGAGGACGCAGTGCTCTTTCTGCAGCCCTCCGGTGCCTCGTGCTCAGATTGTTCTCCAGTCAGGTGGTGCATAGCCTACCGTTTTCAAGGATGTCTTGTCACCTTGATGCTCATCTCCACCGGGTATTTTCGAACTGTAACCCGTGCAGAGCAGAACTGCAAATTCATCAGTTGAATGTTCTCTGCGATTCGCCACCAGTTCTTGGGAATTGTTGAGCCGATCCCATCTTCTTCTGAATGGATAATCATCTTTCCCACAGGAGTACATTTTGCAGGCTTCTCTTCTTAGATTGAATGAGCATATATTCACACTGTTCTTGTTCTACTGTAGTTTCCAGAACACACCATACTTTTTATATCTGACTCCTGCAAGCTGTGATTTCAGAGGTTTGGGATATTGACGTAAAGGTTAGGAACATAAAAAAAGAGTATGTTTATTGGACATACATATAATCACTTTCAAATACCAAAATACTAACTCCTTGAATCTTAGTAAGGGGTAAATAAGTTACCGGGTACTCGATTTGAAACAAGTTCATCCAATAAGCTTGTTGCCCACCTCCTAGCTGGTTACAAAACTTCCATCTGGCAGGTTCTTTCTGGCCCTGCAGAGTCATGATTAGACTCAACGGTTCACGGTTTTCTCCTCAGTTCCTCATGTGAAAGTATTTTAAAGGTTCTGTAAACTTACTTTAGATTTAGGAAAGTTTAATTCTCCTGGAGTGGCATAAAATAAACGTCATACTGTACAAACATTTAAAATATGCAGTAACAGTACATTTAATTAACATCTGTTTTGTTTTAATCTGTCAGTTCCTAAATTGATTAAACTGAGGCTTGGAAAGATAATACTATTTCTTCTGGGTTTTTTGTTTTTTTTTTTGAGACTCAAGCTGTCCCCCTGGGTAAAGTGCTGTGGCATCACAGCTCACAGCAACCTCCAACTCCTGGGCTCAAGCAAGTCTCCTGCCTCAGCCTCCCAAGTAACTGGGACCACAGGCGCCCCACAACGCCTGGCTATTTTTTTTTTTTTTTGGTTGCAGCCATCATTGTTGTTTGGCAGGCCCAGGCTGGATTCAAACACGCCACCTTAGGTGTATGTGCCTGGCGCCTTAGCCACTTGAGCCACAGGCGCTGAGCCTTCTTCTGGGTATTTAAAATTTTATTTTATTATTTTTTGGAGACAATATCTGTTACTTGGGCTGGAGTGCAGTGGCATAATCATAGCTCATTCTAACCTCAAACTCCTGGGTCATAGTGGCTTTCTTGCCTTAACCTCTCAAGTAACTAGAGTACAGGCTGGGGCTGGCTCACTTGACTTTTTTTTTTTTATTTCCCCTCTTTTGACATGTTTTTTCCTAACCACTGCCTCTTAAAGCTATCACAAAGTTTTCAGTAGGGGTGAACTCTTAGGTTCAACTAAGTAGCTAGTTGCTTTAAGCATCAAGACAGAAATTCAAATTTCTGGATTCTGAATTAGTGTCTCTCTTTATCAAAGGATGCTACCATAAGGATAAGTGTCTTTTTCAGAGTTTTTTTGCCTTAGCAATTTATCCCCTTTTGGGAAATTGCAGAAAAAGTAAAAAAGTTCTTAAGCCCATTCATTCGTGTAGTCCGCCTTTTTTCCTTATTGTTATATACTATAAGCATTTTTATGTATCATTGAATCAAGAACTTTCTAGCGACTATCATAATTTATGTGTAACTGCCATAATTTACTTAATATTTGCACATGTAGGCTGTATCACATTCTTGTCATTATGATTAATGCTTCAATGAAAATATTTGTGCGTAATTCAGTTTGTATTTCATGTCTTTCCTTGGAATAAAATCATTATGAAGCTTAGAAAAAGGAAGCACATTT
Organism: Galagoides demidoff; assembly: GCA_963574575.1. Taxonomy (NCBI): domain Eukaryota; kingdom Metazoa; phylum Chordata; class Mammalia; order Primates; family Galagidae; genus Galagoides; species Galagoides demidoff. Next base: position 1,429 of record CAUYQV010126333.1, on the reverse strand, counting down.
TCTAGGGGATGTTCTCAGGTTCCCTGGACCTTGACTAACCAAGTCTTGCCATGTAATATATAGCTCTGTAAGTTGGCCACTGAAGGGACTATAACAAACTGGTCAACATCTGGAGGTAGTTGACATAAGGAACTGGGCCTAATGTACTGATAAATACATGTACTTTACTTTCTTGTACAGTTTTTATTAGGGAATATTATATGAAATGTGTAATCAAAACAGTAAAATCATACACATAGTATCATACAAAATCAGTATATTTAGCTGTTTTTTCATGATTTTAATCATTCTTTCTAAAAAGAGAGTCAATCTTGGTTTGTTTCTTATTACTACTAACGTAAGTGGAGAAAGCTCTCAAAACGCTGCTACGCCACTGAGCATACCTGGGCATTTTTCCATAGCAAATGACTTCAACTGCATTATCAGATTCCTGACATTGTTTTCCTTTTGGTGTCTGCAATTTCTGTGTCATCCATTTCATCAGCTGCTTCAGGCACTTTTATGATACTCTATAGTTGGCTCAATATCACTTGGAAAATTGCTCCTGGTTCAGGTTCATTATAAGTTGCCACCTTGTCATCTTAAAACTTTAAAATCTATTCCTTTCAATTCTGCCATGGGAGATGGATTATCTGATAGGACCAAAACACCATACTCTTGGGTTGTGACAAATCTGACTTTCTTGAAACATTTCTGTATAGTTTCTGGCTGAACTTTATTCCACAGAGGACAGCATCCAGAGTGCTGACTGATTCAGCGGATGAAGTTGCTTCCATAGGTGGACCATAAGTTTGTGTGTGAGTAATGACCCACTGCAGGAGCTGGGCTTGGTAGTGCATTTTAAATGTTTTGATGATGCCTTGGTCAAGACGTTGGATTTTTGAGGTAATGTTTGAAGTTAGAAATTTCATTGTCATATTTGTGAGATGATTCACTTGGGTAGGGGGGTGGCCAGTACAGTTGTCTATTGTTGTTAGGCTAGATGGTTTCTTCTTTATTTCTCAGTTGATAACCTTACCTACTCCTCAAATAGAGCACCAGTCTGCCATGTGCATTTTGTTTAATCTCCAAGTGATGGGTAGTTCTTTGGACTTCAGGGATTTTTTGTTTGTTTGTTTGTTTTTTGAGACAGAGCCTCAAGCTGTTGCCTTGGGTAGGGTGTCATGGCATCACAGCTCACAGCAACTTCCAACTCCTAGGCTCAAGCGATTCTTCAGCCTCCACTTCCCAAGTAGCTGGGACTACAGGCACCTGCCACAATGCCCAACTTTTTTTTTTTTTTTTTTTTTTTTTGAGACGGAGCCTCAAGCTGTCCCCCTGGGTAGAGTGCCATGGCATCACAGCTCATAGCAACCTCCAACTCCTGGGCTCAAGTGAGTCTCCTGCCTCCGCCTCTCAAGTAGCTGGGACCACAGGCGCCCGCCACAAC